>SJXQ01006637.1:623505-667870 GCA_006408695.1 Aepyceros melampus
GCCGGGCTGTGTTCCTGCTCCTGCAGCACCTTCCTCTCCTTCTTCTGCCTCAAAAACTCTGACCTCATATTTAATATCCTGCTAAAACATCTCCCCTCCACCCCCCAAATCATCCCGGACTTCCTCAGCAAAGTCAGTGCCTTCCTTCTGTAGGTGCCAGGAAACCTGAGTGTCCACCTCCGGTGAGAACGCATTACACAGTATCGAAGTTTCTCTCCCTGGCCTCGGAAGTCCCTGGGGATGGGAACTGTGTCTTGCTCACCGAGGCCCTCTCAGTGCCTGCACAATGCCTGGAAATCACAGGTACTCAAATATCTGAACTCCAGCGTGAACTAAAAAGATCAAAGACCTGGGGTTCGGGGTTGGAGGGAGAGAAAGAGGGCTGGGGGTTAGGAAGAGAAAGTGCAGGAACAGATGAGGGCAAAAACGCACTGAGGCGTGTGCTTATTTGTTTTTGATAAACAAAGCTTGGGAGAGAGGTAAAAAAGAAACTAGGTCCTTAGCTAGTCACCTTCTTCCATTGTTCCTCTTCCTGGGGAAGGAGCCAAGATATATTTAGAAGGGGTCTAAAGTTTCTTAGTAAAGCTTCTAGGACAAATCGAGAGCTTATTGCATTGCACGTGATTTTTTTTTTCTTCTCTCTGGCACATGGCTAGACAATTATACTCTGTGGGTCCTCAAGGACTCTTGCAGTTCTAAGAGCCTGTAAAACAGTCTCAGGTAAGCCTTTGAAATGGGGAAGTCCAAGACAAGATGTTGCTTTTCAAGGTGTAAAGGAATCCATACAAATGGATCCCGTGTACGCTATTACCTGGATTGCTAACGACAAGCCCGTCACTGGCTGATAAACTTAATTCATGGCCTCAAAACGGGGTGGGGAACGGAAGCAGAGCCAAGGTGGCAGGCTGCAGAGCCTGAAATCAAAGTCAGTGGCAGAAGAAAGATCTGAAAAGAATGACATTCTAGTCCTGCTTTCTCTTCCTTTTCAGGCTTTATGGCACCTTTGAAGAAACAAAAGCTTTACAGAGAAAGGGCTGGTTTGCCAGGGGAGGCTCGCGGCTCCCTTCAGCTCATTTTACTGTCTTCCTGGCACTTTTCTTTTTAGACAAAAAAGCACTTAAAGGTATTGAGCCCTCGTTGCCACTTTCCTTGCTTCTCTCCTCTGTCTCCTGAATAGTTCTGGAAAAGGGGGCATTTACCAAGGCAAAGTCGTGGGCTACACTGTTAGCCAGCCCCTTCCCGTCTCCCTCCCCCCTTCTCCCTGCTGTGATGCTCTGAGTCGGTCAGGCTTCTGCTGTCCTGGGGGGCAGGGGCGGGGTGGTAGTTTGGGAAGATGATCTCCACGTTGTTCACCAGGACACGGTGCGTTCTAGGGGCTTTGTTGGAGCCACGACTCGGCGGTGCAAATCTTCAACTGTTTCCTCTTGGAGGATCAAATTTACAGTTTTCTCCTGCCTGTTTCTTTATGGAGAGACATTTGAAATCCACAGGCAGACTGAGCCAGCTGGGCAGAAAGTTTGGAATTCTGAAATGCTGCCGAATTGTCAGGGGCCAGCCTAGCTAATTTGCTGATTTACTGAACTTGACCCAAATGAATTTCTGTGTACACAAAATTTATGAAGAAGTCTTTGAATAATTGTATTAAATGAGATTCTGGGCCTTTATTTTCCATTTTATTACCTTTTCTGAACACTGTGGATTCCAATCATATTGAAACATTTTGTGTTCAGGCTTTGTAGGAAGTGCTGATGATTGAACCTCAGAAGAATTGAAGGGTTAGTTCATAAATGAATAAAAAGCCAGCGGCATTTATCCAAAGTTTGTTTAACTATCCTAACCTCATGGGCCTGTAAAAATTCAACTGAAAATCATTGAGAAGAGGTCCTCCCATGAGATCCCTTGGCACTTTCTGCCTTTGCTTGATCGGAAATACCACGAGAGTATTTTTTTTTCTTTTCTTTTTTTTAAATTTCCAACATTTCAACACTTCTAGTTCCATTTGCAGATGGAGAAGAGCAGAGGGAAAAAAGGAATGGGAGGAGAACATGAACTTTTCTTAACCTAGAAGTTATTGCACAGCTTTTATATGAAATTTCAAGCCAGAACATCCCTGGTTGAGGCCAACTGCCTCTGCCTAGGAAACCTCCCAGGCATAGGAGACTCATCCACAGAGGTTCTGGTCCAAGATGGCCATTTAGCATCAACTCGAGGATGTCTGACAATGGCACTCAGGCTCTGACCTCAGCACCCATTAGCTTAACCTCTCAGAGTGTAACACAAGCAGAAATTACATCTATTACCTACTTAGACCAGTGCTCTGTAGGTCATGGAAGAGCATATTTCATATTAGTCCTTTAAAAGGAGCAGTTGTGTGGGTAGATGGGCTGCAAAAACAGCTGCAGTCCTCATAAGCACAGAGATGGAAGGCAGATTAGTATTGCCTAGGACAGCAGTGGGGGGTTCAGAGGAAAATGGGGAGTGATTTCAGATGGATGTGGGATCTCTTTTTGAAGTTAAAAAAGTATTCTAAACTCGATCGTGGTGATGATTACACAACTTTCTAAATATACCAACAACCATTGAATTGTACCCTTGAAAATGAGTGAATGGTATGGTATATGAAGTATATCTCAATAAAGCAACTCTATTAAAAAAATAGTAACCTCCATCTCTCCTTCCTTTCTGGATGCGGGCCCTCTGCAGTGTGACTTGGCCGTTCTTCCCATCAAGGAGGGGAACCTCTTTCCCCACCCATTGGTCTCCCAGGATGCCTTCCAATTCTTGCCAGCCCATGAAAGACTGGAGCAGTGGCGATGCCCAGAGGCCTTGTGTGCCTCGGCTCACTCTCCTGGGCGCTGTCTCCGCTATGAAAACTCATCCTGGAAGATCAGAGACGTGTGTCACAGAGCCGGCATCCCAGCCGTGGCTGTCTCGGCCCACCCCCAGCTGCCTGCAGAGACAGTGTGAGCCCAGCCGGGGTGAGCCAGCCTGCCGGAGGAGCTGGAGTGCTCACTGAGCCACAGACAGGGGAGGCATGAAAACCGCTGCTGTAGGAAGCGCGCTGGAGCCTTCTGTTCTGCGGCCCTGCCTGACTGATACGTGCTCCACCCTTGGGGATTCTTGAAGTACAGGAGGTGTAGACTACAGAAAAGGAGTACCTGCAGAGGTGGTCCTGGTTACACACTAGGCCAGAATTTCACTCTGGCCTTCAGCTTCAGCGCTTGTCTTTCACCTGCCACATCTCTGGATATTGTCGTCAGGGCATCCTTGGCTAGGTAGGAGGTGGTGGTCGTTAGAAGTCACCCTCAGGTGGCACGGCCTTTCCACTCACACTCCCAGACCTTCTGGGGAGGAGTTCGGGGCTGGTGGGGCAGCTGGCCTCCACTGTCACACGTGAGTCAGACCCACAGCATCCTGATACATCTGACACGGCCCGCTCTTGGACACTGGGAAGAAGCCAGCTTGGATAAGTGTGAGAGTCCTGGTCTTCATACAGGAGATGCTTAATAAAGCCCCTTGGTTAACGGCCTGGGTGGCGGGAGGCGTGCAGGAAGAGACTGCTTTCAAGGGTCCTGTCACCCGGCCTGAGCAGCGCTGGGGAGAAGGCTCCTGTGAAGGGCCCTAGGAAACATGAAAGGGAGAGGATGGAGGTTGCTTCCCGGGGAAGCGCACTTTGAAGGAGCTGAATGATTGTTAAGTTTTGATGTTCAGCGCAGAGTGAGGTGAGAATGGCCTGAAGCAAAATCCAGGGGACAATGAGAATGAGAAACATCTCAGTGGGCGAAAATGCCTCATGTCAACACTCCCCCATAGACCCTCCTCCCCTGATGGTCTGGCTGTTGAGCATTAAAAATGTGGCTGGCAGGACTGCAGAATCGAATTTAAGATTTCACCTACACTGGGCTAACTTAAACAGCCACGGACCAGTGGTTGGCATATGCAACAGCAGCTCCGTGCAAGGTACAGCTGTGTGCTCAGTTGCTCAGTTGTGTCTGACTCTTTGCAACCCCATAGACTGTAGCCCTTCAGGCTCCTCTGACCATGGAGTTTCCCTGGCAACAGTACTGGAGCGGGTTCCCGTTTCCTACTTCAGCAAATATTCCTGACCCAGGGACCGAACCCATGTCTCCCGTGTCTCCTGCATTGGCTGGCAGATTAGTTCCCACTGAGCCACCTGCAAGGTAGAGCTACACATTTTTTTTTTTTTTCTGTAACAAAAATTGTAGAGCTATTTTTTAAGGAATATGCTGGGCTGTGATTTAGTCTTGACTAATTTCCATTCATCCATCTGCCCAAATGTCTTCTGTCTACAAGAGATGAGCTTCCTCTGTTCACACAGACCCAGCACTCACACCTTCAACAAGTATACATTTTTATTGCATTCCCACTGTGTACAAGGTACCCTGCTTGGCAACACAGGATTAAAAGTAGTAAAAAAAAAAAAAGGTTATTCTTTTTCTTTAAGCTCTGCTGTTAAAAAAAAAAAAGGTTTTTTAAAAATGCAAGTGTGGCTTTGATAACCCTTTGGAGTAAAATTATTTAAATTAGAAAATTATGAATTTACAGCAATAAGTAAATGATGTGATTTAGAGAAAGCTCTTCTTAATTCTATAGCTTGGCAAATTTGATTTCTACTGTCATTGAAGATGATGTAATTGTGCCTTAATAAGCAAAATTATTAAAGGGTTTATGAGCTTTCATTTGTGAAACTCGGGGAGGAAAGGTCAAAAGGATTTTCCCCCTACAATTCTCTAAAGAATTTGAATTTAAAATGAATCTTATTCTACAAGGAAAAAAATGTAAAACCAGAAAGACAGAAACTAACCCCCAAAAAAAGAAAACAGAAAAAAACCCTTAATTTATGTTGACTTCATTATTCTCTAGATTAAAAGCAGCTCAGCATAAAATGAGGACTTTTGAGTTCAAACTTTTAAGGAATTCACGTTTGCATCAATTTTTAAATGATTTTATAACTAATGAACTTGGATTCTTTTGGCATGGCATAAAATCCATTTGTACAGTTTTTAATTAAGAATGCAGCCTCTGCAATTAAAATCAAGGGTAGGGACTTCATCTGATGTCCTGTGAGAACCCCAGTCGAAAAAATTATGGTAATGCTGTGTGTCCTAAAAGCCTTCTCTGAGTGTCGAAAACACGCGGTGCAGAATTACCCCGGCTGCATAATGAGTGCTTATTTAAAAATTTGATAATTAGAAACATTTAGTTTTGATGTGATAAGGGTCTTGTTTACCACTAATCTCCCTGGTATTTGCTGTGGGCTTGAAAGCCAGACTGAGGATCAAGTCAACCTGAGCTCAGAAAGGATAGACTGGGTCAGACTCCTGGCTCATGATGCAAATACTGCAGCTTTCACAGAGGCAGGGGAATTCCTAATGTGGATTTTAATATTTAAAATTACCAGTGCCATTATTGAAAATATTAAGATGCTTTCATGTCGAACTGATTAAAATTACATTTGGAATAATGAATGACATGTAATGTACAAATACCCACCCACTTCTACTTTTTAAAAAAGTATAGATAAATGCAATGGAAAATCTTCCAAGATATTTTTTGGGGACACTCAGAGCTTGGGGGCAGAAACCCAGGACTAGGGGATCCAATGAGGTGGCCCACTATAAGCCTTACGATTCATGGCTTGCCAAGAAGAATGCTCAAAGAGAAACTGAATTCCTCTGGAATTCAGGATTCATTTTCTTCCGAATCTTTGGAAGATTGAATATGCCCACTAAATAGGTCTTTATTTCTGGCGGGAGGATATTGCTCATGCTAACTTTGAGTTCTATTCATTTCTTTATGCATTCAGGGCGCTTCTCCAAAGGTACTGTGTGGGTTGCTCCCTTGACAAAGCTACATTCGGTCCTTATCAAAATCATCTTGGTTCCATCCTCCCAGAATGTAGGTCATGTGCAAAGCAGTACTCCTGCCATTTGCACCCAGAGCACAGACGCACCAGCCTCCCCAGGTAACCTTCACAGGGAAGTTTAGTGAGACACAAGACTGAGCAAGGAGTCCCATTGGGTGTGCAGGCTGCTCTCAAGAGCTGACCTTGACTGCTAGAAGTCAAGCCTGCCCTTGCTCCCCATCCTCGAAGCACTCGGCGGGGGTTGGGGGAGGGCCTGCCAGCTCCTCCCCTTGGCTCCTCCCCCTGCCCATCCCTGGGGAACTCAGAGCAGCAGAATGGACTGTGCTCCTGGGAGGAGGTCTAGGTTAGCTGCAAGGGACCCCACTATCCTGGGCAGGGCTGCCTCCACTGTCTCCCCCACCACACCCCCATCTGCCTCTTTTTTGTCACCAGAATGACCCTTTTTATTTAGTACTAATTCTTTTTTTTTTTTTTAGAAAAGTTTTCGTTTCCCAGAACAATGACTGAAAAGCACAGAGAATTCCTATACACTCCCTCAGCCTGGCCCCACCATCATCAGTTTCCCCATTAGTAACATCTTGAGTCCATGCAGTGCATTCATTTCAGTTGATGAACCAATATTGACACAATACTGTTAGCTGAAGTCCCTGGCTTATGTCTGGCACCCCACACGGTGCTGTACAAAATGTGGTTCTGAACAAATGTATGATGGCATGTGTCGTGTCAAACAGTTTTTCTGCCCTAAAAGTCTCCTGTGCTCTACCCATCCATCCCTCCTCCACCCTTCCAATGGGCGTGGGATCATGTCATTCCCCTGTTTAAAATGATTAAGTTAAAATAATTCCTGGCACTCCTCCCCCTTCCAGGCACAATCCCATTACACTGCCCCATCCCTTCCTCACCTGGGAGAGTCACTTAAAAAAGCCCAAAAGCCATCTCTGAGGGCGTTAAAAACCTTTATGGTCTGCCTGGTCCCTGCCTACCCATCTGGACCTATCAACCCACATCCTTATATCTAATGAAATGTCATAGATGAGAGCATGGGCTTTGCCCTGCACACACCTGAGCTGGACCCACCTCCTCCATTTGCCAGTCGCTTGACCTAAAAAGGACTGAATACCTTCAGCATTATCAAAGATCAGTCCACAATGGGAAAATACTTTCAACAAAGACAGCAATATACCCTGACCCTATGGAACAGTTTGTACGTTTCCTTCATTTACTTCACTGGTGTTTACTAAGTGCTTGTGAATGTGGCAGTGTCAAGGTGCTGACACCCTGGGTGGCACAGTGGGTGAAGAATCCACTTGCAGAGCAAGAGACGCAGCTCACTGAGTTCGATCCCTGGGTTGGGAAGCTCCCCTTGGGGAAGGCCTGGAAACCATTCTAGTATTCTTGCCTGGAGAGTCTCACGGACAGAGGAGCCTGGTGGGCTACAGTCCATAGGGATGAAAAGAGTCAGACATGACTGAGCAACTGAGCACACACGCATTGTATTCTTATGCCTCAGAAAGTCTACTCCCCATTCATACATGGAATAGAAGAAAACCTGGACGGATTTAAGCGCTTACTGAGAGGGTAATGGAATGCCGTCTTCTAGTTTGCTTATTGTTAAAATATTTTCTGATCTGATATGCGAGACAGTGGTTTGTTTAAAATGTTTACGATTTATAATCATCGATTATTCCTATTGTTACTTTATTTATATTTATTTTTTGGCCATGCCACGAAGCACATAGAATCTTACCTCTCTGACCAAGGATTGAACCCAGGCTCCCAAGTGTTAGTTGCTCAGTCGTGTCCGACTCTTTGCAACTCCATAGACTGTATATTTGGGGAAGATATCTTTTATTAGGTCAAGAATAATGTTTTCTTATATTTCTTGTTAGTTAATAGTTGTTTACTCACCATGAGTTTTATTCAGTGCCTTTCTGAATCTATTGTAAATTATACTAAACTATATTTTTCTGTTAATTTGTTAGTGTGCTACAGACACTTACAGATCTAACACAGTTTTTGTGTTCTGAAAAAATCTAAGTTGGATTGTTTTCTAGTCCCCGTGGCTGTATGAAGCTGGGATTGTCTGTTCTTAAAGGTTTGAAAAAATTAAACTCTAAAGCCACCCATGTGCCTTTGAAACTATCTGAAAGTGTTTGAAAGTGTTAGTGCTCAGCTGTGTCCAACTCTTTGCAGCCTCCTGGACTGTAACCCACCAGGAATTCTCCAGCCAAGAATACTGGAGTGGGTTGCTGCTGCTGCTACTGCTAAGTCGCTTCAGTTGTGTCCGACTCTGTGCGACCCCATAGATGGCAGCCCACCAGGCTCCCTCATCCCTGGGATTCTCCAGGCAAGAACACTGGAGTGGGTTGCCATTTCCTTCTCTAATGCATGAAAGTGAAAATGAAAGAAGTCACTCAGTCGTGTCCGACTGTTTGCGACCCCATGGACTGCAGCCTACCAGATTCCTCCGTCCATGGGATTTTCCAGGCAAGAGTACTGGAGTGGGTGGTCACTGCCTTCTCCACTGGAGTGGGTTAGCCATTCCCTTCTCCAGGGGATCTTCCTGACCCAGGATTCGAACACAGGTCTCCTGCATTGCAGGCATTCCCCTAACCATCCGAGCCACTAGGGAAACCTGAAACTATCTGAGATAGGGTCTTTTGGGGCATTCAATTTTTTACCAACAATTCAACTTGTTTAGTAACTAAGTTTACTCACATTTTCTGCATTTTGTTAATAAATATATTTTATTAATGTACTTGTAAATATTTTCTAGGAAGTTGTACATTTCACCCAACTTTTCAAATGTGTCAATGCTAAGTCATTCAGAGTATTTTGTCTGTAGTTAAGCCTCCTTTTCACTATTCCTAGCATCTTCATTTTTTCTCTTTTCTCTTGTTCATTTTGGTTGGAGCTATTTTGCTGTTGTTTTCTGTTTGCTCTTTTCCATTTAATTAGACTTTCTAAAGATCCATCTTTTGATCTCTATGTTCATTTTACTCACTTTCGCTCTTGATATTACCATTCCTTTCTCCTATTTTCTTTTTATATATTTCAATATTTCTTCCTTTTAATAAATGTTTAAGGCTATAAATTTACCTCCAAGAACCACTTTAGCTATATCTCATCAGTATTTGTATGTACTAGTTCCAAGGTAAGAGAAACCCAAGTAAGACGGTAGGTGCTGCAGAGGCATCAGAGGGCAGACACAGTGAAACCATAATCACAGAAAACTAGTCAATCTGATCACAGGGACCACAACCTTGTCTAACTCAGTGAAACTAAGCCATGCCTGTGGGGCCACCCAAGATGGGTGGAGAGGTCTGACAGAATGTGGTCCACTGGAGAAGGGAATGGCAAACCCCTTCAGTATTCTTGCCTCGAGAACCCCATGAACAGTATGAAAAGGCAAAATGACAGGATACTGAAAGAGGAACTCCCCAGGTCAGTAGGTGCCCAATATGCTGCTGGAGATCAGTGGAGAAATAACTCCAGAAAGAATGAAGGGATAGAGCCAAAGCAAAAACAATACCCAGCTGTGGATGTGACTGGTGATAGAAGCAAGATCCGATGTTGTAAAGAGCAATATTGCATAGCAACTTGGAATGTCAGGTCCATGAATCAAGGCAAATTGGAAGTGGTCAAACAAGAGGTGGCAAGAGTGAATGTCAACGTTCTAGGAATCAGCGAATTAAAATGGACTGGAATGGGTGAATTTAACTCA
This sequence comes from Aepyceros melampus, assembly GCA_006408695.1. Taxonomy (NCBI): domain Eukaryota; kingdom Metazoa; phylum Chordata; class Mammalia; order Artiodactyla; family Bovidae; genus Aepyceros; species Aepyceros melampus. The sequence goes on from SJXQ01006637.1 coordinate 633,117, forward strand.
GATAACCATTGATTCTACTACTGTGTGCAGGAATCCCTCAGAAGAAATGGAGTATCCATCATGGTCAACAAATGAGTCTGAAATGCAATACTTGGATGCAATCTCAAAAATGGTAGAATGATCTCTGTTCGTCTCCAAGACAAACCATTCAATATCACTGTAATCCAAGCTTATGCCCCAACAAGTAATGCTGAAGAAGCTGAAGTTGAATGGTTCTATGAAGACCTACAAGAAAGAACTTTTAGAACTAACATCCCCCAAAAATGTTCTTTTCATTATAGGGGACTGGAATGCAAAAGTAGGAAGTCAAGAAATACCTGGAGTAACAGGCCTTGGAATATGGAATGAAGCAGGGCAAAGACTAATAGAGTTTTGCCAAGAGAACGCACTGGTCATAGCAAACACCCTCTTCCAACAACACAAGAGAAGACTCTACACATGGACATCACCAGATGGTCAACACCGAAATCAGGATGATTATATGCACCAAAGATGGAGAAGCTCTATACAGTCAGCAAAAACAAGACTGGGAGCTGATTGTGGCTCAGATCATAAACTCCTTATTGCCACATTCAGACTTAAATTGAAGAAAGTAGGGAAAACCACTCAACCATTCAGGTATGACCTAAATCAAATCCCTTATGATTATACAGTGGAAGTGAGAAATAGATTTAAGGGACCAGATCTGATAGACAGAGTGCCCGATGAACTATGGACAGAGATTCATGACATTGTACAGGAGACAGGGATCAAGATCATCTCCATGGAAAAGAAATGCAAAAAAGCAAAGTGGCTGTCTGAGGAGGCCTTACAAATATCTGTGAAAAGAAGAGAAGTGAAAAGCACAGGAGAAAAGGAAAGATATTCCCATTTGAATGCAGAGTTCCAAAGAATAGCGAGGAGAGATAAGAAAGTCTTCCTCAGTGATCAATGCAAGGAAATAGAGGAGAACAACAGAATGGGAAAGACTAGAGGTCTCTTCAAGAAAATTAGAGATACCAAGGGGCTATTTCATGCAAAGATGAGCTTGATAAAGGACATAAATGATATGGACCTAACAGAAGCAGAAGATATTAACAAGAGGTGGCAAGAATACACAAAAGAACTGTACAAAAAAGATCTTCATGACCCAGATAATCATGATGGTGTGATCACTCACCTAGAGCCAGGCATCCTGGAATGTGAAGTCAAGTGGGCCTTAGAAAGCATCACTATGAACAAAGCTAATGGAAGTGATGGAATTCCAGTTGAACTATCTCAACTCCTAAAAGATGATGCTGTGTTGAAAGTGTTGCACTCAATATGCCAGCAAATTTGGAAAACTCAACAGTGGCCACAGGACTGGAAAAGTCAGTTTTGATTCCAATCCCCAAAAAAGGCAATGCCAAAGAATGCTCAAACTACCATACAATTGCACTCATCTCACATACTAGTAAAGTAATGCTCAAAATTCTCCAAGCCAGGCTTTAGCAATATGTGAACCATGAACTTTCAGATGTTCAAGCTGGTTTTAGGAGGAACCAGAGATCAAATTGCCAACATCCGCTGGATCATTGAAAAAACAAGAGAGTTCCAGAAAAACATCTATCTCTGCTTTATTGACTATGCCAAAGCCTTTGACTGTGTGGATCACAATAAACAGTGGAAAATTCCGAAAGAGATGAGAATACCAGACCACCTGACCTGACTTTAGAGAAACCTATATGCAGGTCAGGAAGCAACAGTTAGAACTGGACATGGAACAACAGACTGGTTCCAAATAGGAAAAATAGCATGTCAAGGCTGTATATTGTCACCCTGCTTATTTAACTTCTTTGCAGAGTACATCATGAGAAACACTGGGCTGGAAGAAGCACAAGCTGGAATCAAGATTGCTGGGAGAAATATCAATAACCTCAGATATGCAGATGACACCACCCTTATGGCAGAAAGTGAAGAGAAACTAAAAAGCCTCTTGATGAAAGTGAAAGAGGAGAGTGAAAAAGTTGGCTTAAAGCTCAACATTCAGAAAACGAAGATCATGGCATCTGGCCCCATCACTTCATGGGAAATAGATGGGGAAACAGTGGAAATAGTAGCAGACTTTATTTTTCTGGGCTCCAAAATCACTGCAGATGGTGATTTCAGCCATGAAATTAAAAGACGCTTACTCCTTGCAAGGAAAGTTATGACCAACCTAGATAGCATATTGAAGAGCAGAGACATTACTTTGCCAACAAAGGTCCGTCTAGTCAAGGCTATAGTTTTTCCAGTGGTCATGTATGGATGTGAGAGTCAGACTATAAAGAAAGCTGAGCACCAAAGAATTGATGCTTTTGAACTGTGGTGTTGGAGAAGACTCTTGAGAGTCCTTTGTACTGCAAGGAGATCCAACCAGTCCATTCTGAAGGAGATCAGTCCTGAATATTCATTGGAAGGCCTGATGCTGAAGCTGAAACTCCAATACTTTGGCCACCTCATGCGAAGACTTGACTCACTGGAAAAGACCCTGATGCTGGGAGGGATTAGGGGCAAGAGGAGAAGGGGGCAACAGAGGATGAGATGGCTGGATGGCATCACTGACTCAATGTACATGAGTTTGGGTAAACTCCAGGAGTTGGTAATGGACAGGGAGGTCTGGAGTGCTGCGATTCACGGGGTCGCAAAGAGTCAGACACGACTGAGCGACAGAAATGAACTGAACTGAACTGAGTGTCATAGTCCCTCATTCCAAATGTTTCATAATTTTCATTGGTGTGTTATGATTTCCTCTTTAAACTGTGATTTGTTCAGTAAATCTTTTATGTTTTCAAAATGCATTTTTATTTTTTTCTAATTAAATTCAAATATTTTCTTTGTTGATTACTCTTGTCATCAAAATGTAAGGTTTCTCTTTTTATCTTCAGTTTTTATGCTTTCTATACTAATATCACTAAAACAATTTTCTTTCAGTTAATACTTCCTTGCATGTGTTCTCTAGTCTTTTACTGAAAATATTTGTGATTCATTCTGTTTTACTTGTATCTCCTATAGTAAACACACACACACACACATACACACACATATATATGAAGTTAGTCTATTATTTTTTTTTCAATAATGCACACACTTGTAAGTATGACTGCCTTGCTTCCTGGACCGTCTCTATCAACATTTCTGTTTGCATATTTTCTCTTTCTATTTCTTGGAAGAATTTAAAAATTTTTTAATTTTTTTGCTGGGTTGAAAGTTATAGACTGTATTTCTCTTTCAGGTTTGCTTAAAAATTGTACACACATATATGTTAGAGTTATTCTATGACTCCTAAACTCTTGAACTAGGTCCTTAGCACGTTTTAAGGACCCAGTGACTAACTTCCTGCCTCTCTCCCACATTCCTCATTAAGACTGTCTAAGGTTGGTTCCCCATACAAAACATGCACAATTATAATTTTCCATTGTCAATAACTAATTCAGTTTACTGAGGTATTTTATCAATATTTCTTGAACCCAGCTTTTCCCTTTGGACTTGCTGTATTCTTGGTGAAGTAAGACTTCTATCAGCTCTTTCACTGAGAGTCTTTGAGTAGCAAATTTCTAGTCTTTGTTTACCTGAAAAGATATCTTCCTTCATTTTTGCAAAAAGCTTTAGCTGGGTGTAGAGTTCTGGGCTGACAAGCTTGCGTTCTCAGAACTCTGAGGCTCACCCTCCACTTTGCTCAGGCTTGTTTCCTTGAATCGTCCCTCTGCTCACTACTTCTGCAAGATTTCCACCTGGCTCCTTTCCTGTCACAGCTCCTTAGTCTTGTCTGAAGTCTTCCTTTTTGTTTCCTAATTCCTTGTCTTCTAAAACTAGACTTTTTAAAAACATATTGAGAATGTTAAGCGTATTTATTTTAAGTCCTTTTCCCTATAAGTCTGTTGTTCTAATTTCACCCGGGGCAAATTCATCTTCCCATTAATGACGGTGTTGTCTGCTTCCCTCAGCATGAGGTTTCTGAAAACGTTTCTTGGAATTTTTGTTCGTGGGTCTCGAGAGAGGAAGGAATTCTCTGACCTCACACTGCCTTCCGCCCAGTCTCAGAGCTTGCCTGCTGTCCCCATTTGCCCCCCGGGTCAGATGTGACATGAGATGCAGGTCCCTGTGACCAGCAGAGTCTGGCTCAGTTCTGGGCACACGGCTGGTCCTTCCTTTCTCAGGCCTGAGCTTCAGAGGGGTGCAGCCATGGACACTGTTGCCAGCAGCAGCTTTGGCTGCCTCCCTTCAGGAGTGGGGACCCCTTCCGCGCTCCAGGTCCAGGCAGGAGCCTCTGTGGAGCACAGTTAGCAGTTCCCTCCTGCAGCCGCTGCTCTGCCTGCAGAGGCACTGGCAGCTTGAGTCCGTTTCAGCACCTGCCTCCCGTTCCCTGGGCCCTGGGCGGTGCGGCCCTGGTTTCTTGTGTGCCTGTGTCTTTCATAATTACTCTTCCTGTTGCTGTTGTTCAGTGGCTAAGTCGCGTCCCTCTCTGTGACCCCATGGACGGCAGCACGCCAGGCTGTCCTCCACCATCTCCCGGAGCTTGCTCAAATTCATGTCCATTGAGTCGGTGATGCCATCCAAGCATCTCATTCTCTGTCATCCCCTTCTCCTCCTGCCTTCAGTCTTTCCCAGCATCAGGGTCTCTTTTTTTCTCCCTTGTACTTTGTCATTGCTGTCTTTGGAAGGCTGTAGAGGAGGGTCTCAAGCTGACCTTGAGCCGTTGTCGTGCAAAGAACCAAGTTTAACGACTGCAAATCTTCTGTCAGGTTTCAGTCCTTATTTATTTCACCGTTACTCTGATTTCACTTAATAATTTTTTAAATTATACATTTAATAACTTTTAAATTGTAAATATTGATTACATTTTACTTAATGCTTTGTCCATAGCCTAGAATAAATTTCTTAGGAGAGAAAAATAGCATGCCAAGAGGTATATATAAACATTTTAAAAGCTAGTTTGGTACGTGGAATTTATTTTTCAAAAAGATACCAGGTGTGAGTGTGCATGGAGATATGTGTGTGTTGTGTGTGTGTGTATGCATGTGTGTAAGTGCGTGTATATGTGTTTCAGGCTGAGAAAACTTCCGATGAGAAGGTGAGAAGCAGGAAAAAGTGACCCTGGGAACTCCTACATGGCTGGCTATGCATTAGGAAATGTGCACGGCTTGAAATATATTTGTTTTTTTCTGCCTGAATTCTTCACTCAGTATGACAATCTCCAGGTCCACCCATGTTGCTACAAATGGTATTATTTCATTCTTTTTTATGATTGAGTAACAGTCCATTGTAAATATATACCACATCTTCTTTATCCATGGACAAAGTTTTTGCTAAAGTTACTGATAGCCTCTGGGTCCCTTCCCTGGGGGACGCAGACTGGACTTCCCTGGTGGCTCAGAAGGTAAAGCGTCTATCTACAATGCGGGAGACCCGGATTCGATCCCTAGGCTGGGAAGATCCCCTGGAGAAGGAAAGGGCAATCCATTCCAGTACTATTGCCTGGAAAATCCCATGGACAGAGGAGCCTGGTGGGCTACAGTCCATGGAGTCGCAAAGAGTCGGACACGACTGAGCGACTCCACTTCATTTCACTTCTGGGTCCCTAAGTACATGCACACTTTTCCAGTCTGTCATTGACCCCAGCAGAATCTAATTCAGGGGAGCTTTCTCTCTACTCTGTTCTTGTAACACCAGGTACATCCTGCCAGGCACTCCCTCCTGCTTTCCAAGATTTCCTGAACGTTCAGGAACGTCTCTCCTCCCCTTTGCGACACCCCATGGCGTCTCTGGTCTGGGCTTTACCGGGCACAGATGTCCCAGCCCAGGTCCTCCCCTTCGCGACACCCCATGGCGTGTCTGGTCCGGGGCTTTACCGGGCACAGATGTCCCAGCCCAGGTTACTTACTGACTGAGCAGTTGAGGACAGAGATCGTGGGAAGCAGCCAGATGCACACACTGGCTCACCGTGTGGGACTTTGCAGCCAGACTGAGGACTGTGCCCTTCGCATGTAGAGGAGTGGGCACCATTTAAAATAGCAGCGTGACCGATCTGTCGTATTTTTCACCCTAAATCTGGGAGGTCTAGTGGGGTCAGGGCTGGAAAGAAGAAGGGGTGGTGCAGGAAGGTGGTGTAGGAGATATTCAGCCCTGAAGATGGCAGGGACGGTGGCAGTCGGACGACTGGTGGGGAGAGGGATTGGGAAGCAAAGAGGGAACATAGAGACCTTCCGAGACCCAACGTCCCAGCACTCGTTTGCTTGAATGAACTCAGTGGAGGGGAGGGAAGAGATGGATTTCTGGTGTGTCTGGTGGGTCACGGAGAGGAAGACATCACAGGGGTTTTGGTGGAAGAGGATGAGTTCTATGTGGGACATCTGCATTTTGAGAGTCAGAGGAAATTCTGAGTAGCATTTGATTCCATGGATCTGAAATTCAGAAAAAAGATCCTGGGCTGTGACTTCTCTGCCTTGTAAAGCCCTGGCCTGAGATGCCATGGAGTGTTCTGGAGGGAGAGAGAGAGAGAAGCCTTGGAGTTGAGCCTGCAGGAATTCTTGGGAAGTGGGAGAGGTGACCTGGCAAGGAGGTACTTGGTCTCCCAGGAACAGGGTAGAGAGAAAGCTCTCCCAAATTAGATTCCACTGAGAAGTCAATGACAGGCGGGACAAGTGTGCATGTAATTAGGGACCCAGAAGCCATCAATGACTTTAGCAAATCTTTCTTGATGGATAAAGAAGATGTATATTTACAATGGAATATTACTCAACCATAAAAAGAAGGAAGTCATGCCATTTGGAGCAATATGGATGGACCTGGAGATTGTCACACTAAGTGAAGAAAATCAGACAGAAAAAGACAAATGTCATATGATATTGCTTAGATTCAGAATCTTAAAAAAAGATACAAACGAACCTATTTACAAAACAGACTCACTGACTTAGAGAATGAATTTATGATTACCAGGAGGGAAGGGTTGGGGGAGACGGGTAGATTGGGAGTTCGGGATAGACATTACACACTGCTGTATTTAAAATAGATAACCAAAATAAAATGGAGCATATATGCTCTATCTTAGACAAAAACAGAAAAAGGTAAATAGTTTATTTACATAAAAAATAAAGCAAAATGTAAAAAGCTCAAAAAAAACCCCCAAAAAACCCAGACAACCAGTAAGGACCTACTGTAAAAAAACAAACAAACAAACAAAAACCACTTTGGAAGAGTGGAAACCAGATAAAGTGGATGGGAGAGAGGATGATGAAACAGTGGAGAAAGGAAATAAAGATAAAACTCAAGAAGCCTGTTTGCAGAAGGCACAATAGGAACTCAGACAGAACCAAGGACCCCAGCCTGGGGCACACAACTCCTAAGCTGAGCTCCCCCAACACCTCACAGCTGCAGCTCAGGCGAACCCCAGAAGGAAGGAAGTGACTGGGAGCGTGTGTGGCTGGGGCAATGGGGGACTCCCAGGTGTGGTACAATCCGAGGTCCGGCCAGGGGAACCACTTATACATTCTAAGCCATCATGCTTGCTGACACAGATGATAATGACGCTGACACCATTGAGTTTGTTTCTCATTAGTCAGACGAGAGAATGACCTGAGTTATCCCAGCTCTCATCCTTGGAGAGCCTGGCAGCCCTTTTGGAGGTGCATCACGGTCCAGCAAGAAGGAGTTGTTTGAGATGCAGCAGCACCAGCTGGCATGGGGCAGCCTTTGCCACTCCAGCAGGGTGGCAGCTGGAGGGCCGCACCAGGCGTCCCTTTGTGCCCTGTGATGGAAGCTCTGGACGCAGATACAAAGGAATGCAAATTAGCAGCAGAGGAAAAGTGACTTCAGTGCTCATCAGTGTCCGGGAGCCGGGACCAGGTCTCCATTCCCTGGAGGCTCCTGCTTGGGGCCACTCGCTCCCACCCTCCCACCTCAACCCCGGGATCCCCCAGCCTAGGGAACAGCCAAGAAATATATGTAAACTGTAAGTCAAAAGCATAAAACATATGAATGAAGAGAAAATGCTCTTTGGCTGTAAGAAGAGACATCTGTTGGGCTCCATATAATTAAAAACTAGAACCAGGTTGGAGAGAAGGATGGTGGGGCCCCTTGGGAAAATGCCCCTGGCTTCTCAGGTTAACCCCCAGAAGCCTCGGGAAGAAATTTCAGGATCACCTGAGACTTGGGGAAGTAAAACCCTCTGCCTGGCAGAGGCGATGGGGTTTGAGAGTGTCCGCGTTGCAGCCCGGGAATGAGCAAGGGAGAGTCTGCTTTCTTAGAAAGAGAAGCCTGTCTTTTCTACTCAATTATTCTCTCTCCTTGATTGGATTTTTCACGGTCCCTTTTTCTGAGCGCTTTCGGGAGAAATAGACCTTAGGTGTGCTGAGGTCGGCTCTGGACCATACCTCCTATTGTCTGACTGATTCAGAATCAAGGCCACACTCCAGGGTGCAGGCATGACCCTTAGACACATTATTTATTTATTATTTTAGAAACTGCTGGAAGACTAGTTGATTTGCAAATAGCCTCCCAGCTCATCTGTGAAGGAGCCTTAGCCCACACTCAGGTCCTAGACCTGAGAAACTAGAACCTCAGAGACCAGCCCTCAGGGAAAATGTTCTCAGTCCATGCAGGGTGAGTCTCCTTGTAAGGAACGGTCCCCCTTCCCTCTGAAGGAAGAAGACTCTTTTACATTTAAAGCTGATTTTGGGGAGTCAAAAATCGAGTTGTTGTTCAGTCACTATTCTATCTGACTCTTGGTGATCCCATGGACAACAGCATGACAGGCTCCTCTGTCCTCCACTGTCTCCTGGAGTTTGCTCAGCGTCATGTCCATGGAGTTGGTGATGCCACCCAACCATCTCATCCTCTGTTGTCCCCTTCTCCTCTTACCCTCAGTCTTTCTCAGCATCAGGGTCTTTTCCAATGAGTTGGCTTATTGCATTAAGTGGCCAAAGTACTGGAGCTTCAGCTTCAGTATCAGTCCTTCCAATGAACATTCAGGATTAATTTCCTTTAGAACTGACTGGTTTGATCTTCCAGCCCAAGAGACTCTCAAGACTCTTCTCCAGCACCACGATCTGAAAGCATCAAATTCAAAAGCTTAGACTTTGTCCTTACTGGGTTTTAAGGCAATTCTGCAAAAGAGCTTTTGCTCGGTAAAAATAACTATGGTGTTCTTGTAAAAAAAAAAAAAAAAAAAGAAGAAGACTCTTTTACATTTAAAGCTGATTTTGGGGAGTCAAAAATCGAGTTGTTGTTCAGTCACTATTCTATCTGACTCTTGGTGATCCCATGGACAACAGCATGACAGGCTCCTCTGTCCTCCACTGTCTCCTGGAGTTTGCTCAGCGTCATGTCCATGGAGTTGGTGATGCCACCCAACCATCTCATCCTCTGTTGTCCCCTTCTCCTCTTACCCTCAGTCTTTCTCAGCATCAGGGTCTTTTCCAATGAGTTGGCTTATTGCATTAAGTGGCCAAAGTACTGGAGCTTCAGCTTCAGTATCAGTCCTTCCAATGAACATTCAGGATTAATTTCCTTTAGAACTGACTGGTTTGATCTTCCAGCCCAAGAGACTCTCAAGACTCTTCTCCAGCACCACGATCTGAAAGCATCAAATTCAAAAGCTTAGACTTTGTCCTTACTGGGTTTTAAGGCAATTCTGCAAAAGAGCTTTTGCTCGGTAAAAATAACTATGGTGTTCTTGTAAAAAAAAAAAAAAAAAAAACACACAAGCACGCAGATGGGTTTCATCTCTTCTCTCTAGGAGTTTTGGAGGAAAATATCTCCTTGTAGAAAGGAAGCTGTAAGAGGATGGCCTCCATCCACTGCCTCCTCTCTTCCATCAAACATCCCAGACCTATTCACTTGTGAGTCAGGAGTCAGCATTTCTGGTGCATTTCTGACTTTTCATTTTGTCATATCAGGGTGACTGTGGAGGGCAGAACATAAATACATGGACAAAGAAATGTATAAAACGTAAATATATGAAATATAGACACATCGATGTTTCATACATGAAATTTACATTGTTTTCATAATTATAATTTTAGTGTATGTGAAATTTGAGACTGACAATATTTTGAATATCTTTCAGCATCATGATGTAATTCTTTGTATTTCATCTGTGCCTTCATATCATTCGACGCCCAAGAAGACTTTCTCCCATGCCCAGATTTAGGGTCCCTCATACTCCTGCCTTCATCCTATTGGGAGCTGACTTTTCTCCTTGGTTTCAACAAGGGTCAGTTGCTCAAGCCTCAGAAATCTCTCCTCCCCCAGGTCCAGGCTCTGCCCTCTGGTCCTCAGGCAGAAAGTTCGAGCCAGGGGTCCTGCGGAGGCCCCACACTCTGTGTCCCAAACTGAACGTGTGTCCTCCCAAGCTGCATCCATGCTTCCCCCACCACTGTCCACCTGGTCGCCCAAATCAGGAACTCAGGAGACAGAGTAGCCTCAATTGTTTTCCCTCCACTCCCTGTATGTCATTAGCCACGCATGTCCATCGGGGCAGCATTCCACAGATCGGGAGTTGATCCAGAGCTGGTCGCCTCATCCTCCTGGGTCACTCTGCCCCCTGGTTGATGGAACAGCTGTGTACCCATCCTCCAAGCAGATGTCTAAGCGGCATCCTTGAGCTCCATCCTTCTCCACAGGCCAGCAACTCCCTGATTTATTGATATAGAATCTTCTTGAACAAGAACTGTGCTGATTACACCTTCAGAGTTCTCTCTGCACCCAGACTTTCCCTTTACGTTCAACCTCCACACTGCTGCCGGGGTTCAGCTAATATAAAGTTCTTTGAAACCTTCGAGTGACACCTTATCACCCACAAGGAAACTCAATCAGCTCCTTAGTAGCGTCCATTATCTCCCCCAAATCCTCTGCTTCTCCATCTTCGTCTCTTGCCACACGCTGCCTTCAATGACGTCGGCCGCTCTATGTGCTTTGAACAAACCATGCCCCCTTCTTTGCAGGCTCTTAGGCTGGATGCATCTTTAATACATGCCCAGCCAGCTGGTGAGCTCCTAGCTGTCACTTACCACAGCTACAATGCTACCTTGCTGCCACCTCTCCTCTCTGTGCCCTGCATGTCCCTGGACACATCTCAGTCATTGCCCCTGCTGTGTGGAATCACATCTCAGCTCCTTCATATCCCTGTCTTCCTACAGGGCACTTTAGGAAGTGAGAACTTTAAGGCACTGTCTTCATTGTTTTCCTATCTCATGGCCCCATCAGTGCTTGGTATAAAGTAAACATCAGTAAATACTCACCGAATGAATGAAAAAATGAATACAGAGTGTTTGCCAGGCATAGCTCAAGCCAGATGCCTTGCCGTTGTGAGCAACAAACCCACACTGAGCTGGTCTCTGCTGGCATTTTCGGCTCATCTCCCATGACCCTCCCAAATCTATCCTTGTTGCCAGCAGTGGAATGGCCCTTCCCTCCTATATTTTCCCCCTCAGTAACCTCATCCCCAGCCTTGGCTTGGATTTCCACCTATTCTTGGATGAGTCTCAAAGGTACATCTCTAGCCAGACTTCTCCTCCGAGCTACACATCTGTTTAGCCAGCTGCCAGCGTGGGGCTTTCACTGGTACCTACAAGTCAATGGGCCTCACCCCTGAACTGTCCTCCTCCAGGCTCCTTCCTCAGTAAATGGTGCCACCATCTGTTCCTGGGAGCAAGGAGAAACAGGAGTCATTCTGAGCCCTTTTCTCTAAACCCCTCCTCACTCATCTCCGATCATCACCCACTGCAAGAATTTGCCTCTTGTTTATTCCTCCAACAGATACTGATCAGAACCAGTGATGTGCTTGGCTCTCTTTTGGGCCTTGGGAATTCAATGTGGGAACAAGACAAGCAAGACCCTGATCTCCTGGAGTTGACATGAAGGAGAAAACTGTCAATAAATAAGTACGCAACCCAGTGGTAATAAATGCTATCAATATAGTGAATATGACAGTGATGGAGGAGAAAGGGTATATTGGGAAGAGGTATTCATTGCCCACCCAACATCCACTTTCCTCTTATAAAAAAATCTGATTGCATTTGAGGCAACAGCATGCCTAGCTTAAAATTAAAGAAGCAGCAGCAAAATAAAAGATAGCTTTATATTCAGCCTCCTCCCCATGAGGATGGTCATATGATATGTCTGGTAATAGATCTAAGAGCCAATGAGTCAGGGGTGTCTGAGAAATGTCTGCTTTCCAGATGGAGGTGGTGTCCCATTCATTTCTTGACTTCCATCTTCCTCCCTGGAGCAGGAACAAGAAGTTTAAATTGGGGCAGCCTCAGTTGAAGGGAGAGGTGACCCAGACACGTGCCTTGTGAGGTTCTGGAGCTACTGCTCCAGGCGTGGGCTGGTGGTCTCCTGTGGTCTTGCTTTGTGGAGGCAAACACCCCATCCCCATCTGGCTGAGCCTCTGTAAAGAGTCTGTGTTATCTGGGGTCTAGTGCGATCTCAGGAGGAGAGGACGAGCATAAAGCTCATCTCCCTGTTTCTTTGTCCACAGCACTGTAACCAAGGAGCGGGGCCCTCCTGCCTGATGAACCAGTGTCCATGCTGACCTCCTGCGATCCTGCCATCATACCACAGTCAGAAGGATGGCTCCCCACGCAAGGTGGCTTGACAGGTGCTTTCCGTAGCGGTCGGCACAAACCAGAACTTCCTCACCTGGTCTCTGAGCCCTCCTGCCTCATCCAACTCCATGATCTGCTCCCAGCCTCCCTGCCTCTTCCCAGCTCTCGACCTTGCCTTGCTGCCTAATCTGGCTGCTTCTTCCCTCTCAGCTAAGGCAAGCCCATTTCAGAAACAGTAGCCACGTGTCTGTCTGATGCATGATGATCCCAGAACCTTGCTTGACTCCCGGCACCCAGGATATTTGTGGTACAAAAGCAGGAACAAGTGAGTGGATGAAGGATTTGGCTCTTCTCCTGAGGCTGTCCCTGTTACCTCTCATTTCTTTTTCCTCCTGGGCACCTACAACTAAACTTTTAAGACTTAGAGAATCATCAATGGTATTTCGACGTTAAGATAATGTCAGCATATGATCAGGGCAGGCTGTGACAGAGGAAGCCCTTGAAAACCATCCAATAAAACCAGCCACCACCAATACCGTCTTTGCTTTGAGTCCATTCTCTCTGGGAAGAGTTAGGTCTTTCAGCTTTTGTGTTTCTGCAATTTCTGGTCCATATGTATATTTGTAGAACAAACATTCACCAAGAGATGTTTACAGAAACATACTGTCCCTCCGTCTACTGGACTGGGGATATAAAGGATTAAATAAATCACACCTCATTGACTTGGTCCCCCATCAGTATTTCCAGCACATCAAATGTGTTTCTAAGTCACGGGAATCAACCAATTTTATCAAAAAGAAGACTGTAGCTTGGAAATGCCGTGTCCTCCCACAGTTAGGGAAAGCAGGGGGCCGCCTCAAGCTGGGAAGCACCCATCAAGGTCAGCCATCATCTCTGACCTTGATGACCCAACATTCCAGTGTCCCTGGAGAGACGTACTTTTCAGAAGCATAGTGACTCACGCCTGGAAGTTCTAGTTTTTCACAGAAAAGTTTCTATTTTCCTCACACCTCCCTGGAAGATAATGCATGTTGTCATCTCTCAGTGACTTCCACCCTTTCTCATTACAGAAAGAATTGAATTACTGACTTATCTGAAAACCTTCCCCCTGCCCCCATGGCATCAGTTCTCCAATCAGTCACCGTCCTTTGAAAGCCATCCTGGCCTGGCTGGTGTGAGTAGGGCAGGGACGGTCGTGAGGCCCCGAGAGCCCGTGGCCCGCTCGCTCCGTCTCCTGGCGGGAGCGCCGCCTCCCCAGCGGCACGGGCCAGCCCCGGCCTGGCCTGCGGGCGCCACCTCGCGCGGCCCGCCTGCCGCAGCCAGTGTGAGCGGCTCACTCCTGCTTCCCAACGAGTTCTGACTAAACGCCATCAACCATATGACAGGGTCTAACAAATATCAGCACTCTGCCAGGTTCAATAAACACCTTCTTCAGGGTAATGGTCCTTAATGAGGACACCAGCCATCAGTTCGGTGGGAACACGCTGTAATTATGACTGGGCAAAGACGTCTGGAGAGAGATCTGCGCGGCTGAGGGCTGGAGCCAGGTGGGGGGAGCCCATAAAAAATCACCTTCGCTCTCAACTTTGTGCTGGTGGGAGGGAAAAGAAACACAACTCAGGTTTCAGAGGTTATTTCCCAAACAATGTCAACAATTTATTGACGGATCTGGGGGTTAAATAGTCACTCATGTAATCCCTGCCAAGTTTCATGTATCTATAATTAAGTCAATGAGCGCCTCGGAAGCTTGCTTGATGGAGCACTTGGCTAAATTGGATCTATTACATGGAGCCGAGAACACCTTCCATCAAAATAATCCTTTAGGGTCTGCCATGGATGTCATGGACGTTTCCATCACAGCAGCTGAGACAGCCTTTGCCCCCAAGGAGCTCAATATATTATGGCTGTGTTTGTGGATAGCTCATCTCCCCAATTATGAGACCGCCAGTATTAGACACCACCTTCAAGGTGCAGAAAAAGCATCTGTTGGAGCTGGGGGTGGGGGCAAGGTCGCTTTTGGATGGGAAGGGCAGGAGCAGTTCCCAAGAGGAGGTTATGATTCGTTTCATTTATTCGTTTAAGGCTAATTTGTTGAGTGCATCTCCTGTCCCTGCTAGCCCTGGAGATTCAGAGGTGAGTGAGACAGGGCCCTGTCCAACAGTGACAAACATGGGCTGCGGGAGAATTAATAGACAGCTCCTGGAGGACGGTGAACATTCAGACAGGTGAGAGCGGGGGCAGGGGAAGGGCATCCTAGACTAACACAGGCCGAGTGACTGGGGAGAACGTTCAGGAGGTTGTCAGTCCTGGAAACAAAAGAAGAAGAGCATTTTTATTGAGCACCTACTGCATGCCACACCCTATGCAGACTTTATGGATTTTAACCTGCTTGTGCCCACAGTCACCCTCTCAGGGAGGAACACTTCTCAGGCACAAAGGGAAGCATACAGGACTCAATTCACCCAATTTCTCATAGCTACTGAGGAGTGAAAGTCATGTCCGACTCTGCAACCCCATGGACTGTAGCCTGCCAGGCTCCTCTGTCCATGGGATTCTCCAGGCAAGAATATTGCAGAGGGTTGCCATGCCCTTCTCCAGGGGAATCTTCCTGACCCAGGGATGAAACCCACATCTCCCGCATTATAGGCAGACTGTTCATGGTCTGAGCCACCGTGGAAGCCCCACTAAGGAGAAGGGGTTAAAATTCATTCTTTGATCTTTCTTTTGCCTTCACATGTCTCCTGGAATAGAGTATATAGAACAAACAAGAGCTACAAACGAAGAAGGAAGGCTGGGTGGTGGAGGGTTTGAATGCTGCTGAGGAAATTATTCTTTGCAATTCTGAACTAAAGTCCAATCAGATGAGTGACATGTGGGGTAAAAAGATTAATCCGGCAAAAAAGTAGCAGCAATCATTTTCAGGAGGGGCATTGGGAATAAAATGGGGTTTGGGAGGCAGGGATGGTTGAGATGATGGGTGGGGAGGGTTGACAGGGGTCCCAGACTGCAGTTGTCTGGGAAACAGGATGTGGGGTCGTGGACACGGGAACACGTGGAGGACCACTCAGAGGACATTACATCTGGGATCGTGCTCTTATCCACGGTTGAGTCAAGAAAAGCCCCTCAGGTCAGGGGTGAAATGGCCCCCCAGGGAGGAGCACCCTCCTCCCTCCCTTGACTTCAAGCAGGCTGTTTGTTTTTTTTCTATTGTGAGCTTTGACAGGCAACTTAAAAGGAAAATATGGAAATAAAATCTGTGCCTTTCACAATCGACAGGATCAAGTCCATTTGAGGAGGGGTGGGTTGGAACTTATGCCATTGTTGTGCTTCTCCAGTTTCAAAGCCACACAGCAGTGGGGGCGCCCAGGGCTCCGCAGGCTTTCCACCCACGAGGCTCTTTCCAAATCTGAACGCTAAGCCAGGCGGAGAGCGTCCCTCTGACGCTCGATGTGGGTCTATGGAAGCTTCAGGTGGGGCTACCCCTAGCTGAGAGGCAGGACTAGGCATCCCCGGGAACCTCTTTGCAGAACTACGATTCTCCAGCAGAATCCGCCCTGGTCTGCTCCTGACCCTGCACAGTAAAGCATCAGGCTGGCTCCGCTGGACTTCTAGCAGGCACCTGGGCCTCCTTCCAGCACGGTGGACATTCAGGAGATGGGAATTGATTCCAGCATCATTCAAAGCTGGGTGCAGTTAGGAAACTAAGTCTGCTGCACAAATACAAAAGAAAAAGAAAGAAAGAAAAAATGCCACACAACAGACTCCAAATGACAACAGAAACCACAGACCAGTCCTTCTTGGGATGTCCAGTGTCAAGGACAGTGTCCAGTACAGAATCCTCGCATGGGTTAGGCTGCCCCACCTCGGCCGGAAGAATTAATCTTCACTTGGACATAGGTCACCGTGCAATACTCTGTGAAGATATACGTACAGTAGTTCAGTCCCTGTATTTTTTAAACACAGACATTGAAGTTCAGAGTCAGTATTAACTATGTGCTGTGCTCAGTCCCTCAGTCATGTCTGATCCTTTGCGACCCCACAGACTTTAGCCCACCAGGCTCCTCTGTCCGTGGAGATTCTCCAGGCAAGAATACTGGAGTGGGTTGCCATGCCCTCCTCCAGGGGATCTTCTCAACTCAGGTATTGAACCCTGGTCTCCCACATTGCAGGCAGATTCTTTATAGCCCAATATTAACTAAAGAGTTTCCCAAAAGAAAACAAGAATATCAGTTATCAATCAGCATGGCCTTTACAACTTGGGTGACTACGTAATACAGGAAAGGACACAAGGCAGGTCCCTTTGTGACAATTTTCCGTGCCAGGTTTCAATGCCATCTAGTAAAAGGTGATGAAGGGAGATGTCCCTTTCCTACCACAAGCTAAGTTGAAGTTGAAATCAGCGTATTTTCTGGGAATGTGTGTCAGGATTACTGAAAACAGGGAATGTCATCTTTTAAGAGAATATTAGCACGGTGCACACCAGAAATTGCTTCTTGCCAGAATATCCCCACGGATCTTATCAATGACACTGTAATATCTTAAACATATCAATTTTTTAAATGAGCTGTTTCTTACTGAAAGCATATCCATTGTTAACTTTTTCTTTTACTTGGGGACTCTGAAAATGGTTTTCATTACCTTAACACAAGGAAATTAATTTTCTTTTCATTCTTCTGCAGGAAGAATTTTCCTATTGGGTAAACCTGGCTATTTCTCTTAATTATTTTTGACATCACATTGATTATTATTATTTTTCACTACATTAAAGAGAAAAATACATTTCTGCAAAAAAAAAGAGGGATTACATCAATGCAAACAGAAATGGTCATGCATTTTTGTGCTTCTAGCTGTTAGAGAAATCAGATTGAGAAGGGAAATGTTGAAGTAATTTTAGAAAAAAAAATGGTTTAATTATCAAGTTTCTAAAAAAGATGATGATGTGCTCAGTACGGCACCTAAAGGACGAAGATTGATTTCTTTCTGAAGCAGATATCCAGAACTAAACATCAGGAGCAATTAAAAAATGCTGGTCTTTTGTAAATTACTCCCTGAAGAAATCTTGGAAATCTTTCATTTTAGTCATTTCGGTCCAGTGAACCATAAAGCCATTATGAAGGAACAAAAATACTAGGGAGAAAATTGAAATACAACAGTAATTAACAATATGAATATATCAAAATAAAAATGAATTGGAAAGATAATGGTCACCACATATGCAATAGAAAATGAAACCATTGGAATCTTTAAAATCAAATCTAAAAGTCAAAGGTACTCCAGGCAAACACGGATCAAATCAGGCGCTGTTTCCCAAGACTGAAACTGCAAGGTTGTAGCATCTCTCAAAATGCGCGATAAGGTGTCTTCAAAGATTTGCTCGTCTTATTTTTTGAAATGATTTGTAGTTTTTCTAAAGTACATTAAAGAGCATGAGGTACATTTTCTGTTTACTTTAGAATCATGGTTAATAACCCCCATCTTAGATTTTCACTTTTGACTTCCATATGCTAAATGCCAACAAAGAATAATAGAGGCAAACCATGGGAAATGTGCAGCTATCACAAACACAGATTTCCCTGTGGGTTCTCTAATACTTTACAGACAAATGTTAAAGATTTATTGCACACGAACATCAAACATGGTTTTACTACAGTTCTCATTTGGATCAAATTGACACATTTTACATTCATTTTAGCCCTAATGAGATTCTTTCACTACACATTATATTCTGAGTGACCCTGTACATTAAATTTGTGGCATGGAACAAACCCATTGATATAACAAAGCCCTATTCTTGCTGGTTTCTTAATTTGCAAAAGAGAGAAAACAGTTTAGCAAAATCATAAATCTTGAACAAATGAATGTATTAACCAGTACTCAACAGAGAATACAAATACTATGCAGATAGTCTGTGTTATACGTGAGATTCATTTGCAGCATTGCTGGTGGAACTCTCCTAGACTTGGATTATAATCTGAATATTCAATAGTTCAGGCATATTTCATGATTGCAATAAAGGGACTTGGTAAAGACAAGTTGCAGTCTTAACAAAGATGGAAAATTAGATTTGCAATCCATTTTTAAATCATTGCTCATGGGCTACTGCCATTTAGTGTTTACTTTGGCCCACAATTACTTGTTTTAAAAAATTAGTTCTAGAAAATATTCCTGTTGCTTAATCCTCACAATAAGAAATGTGATGGAAGTTGGAACCAGAGCAGCTGTTCCTCCAGGAGGGAGAAGGTGACCTTGAAAAGAGGTAGAAGGAAACTTGAAAATGTTAATTAAAATTATTAGTGCTGTTTGAGGTGCTTATCTTGTTTACTGCGAAGGTGTTACTCCCTTCTGCGTAATTAGGGGTAATTTTACTTACTTTCAGTCTGTAATTTTAAATATCACAAAGTTTTATCTTCCAGCATGAAGTAATTCATTATTGGTTGGTATGTAATGCTTGATGTCTTAATCAATATATGCAACATCCACAAATCCCTTATAATTTATCTAGAGGTCTTATATATTTTATAGAGTGGCAGGTACGTGAATTAAATTTTTTTTTTCTGCTGGCATTTCAGCATCATTCTATGTTTTTGATGTGAGGAAAGATTTTCACTTGATCTACCTTTTTATATTTCTTTCTGTTCGAGGTTTTACAGGCATGCAGTAATGGCAAAATAAACTTCTCTGAAGTCTGCTCTATTTGGAAACAAAGAATGCTTGTCACTTAATCCCCCAAAAACAAACCCCTCCCCCCCAAACCCAATATTTTACTTCCTGTAAGAAATAAGTGTATTTTAAGTAACTGATGCATGTTAAATCTACATAGTCTGTGCTTTAAGGTATTGCTAAAAATGTATATATGTAGCCAAATTTCATATTACCATTGATTATTGAAGGTGTTAAGCTGTTTATGTTTACTTGACGGAGCCATGGCTTCTCTACAATTATAATGATTATAATATGATTCTATGATTATTCTATTCTTCTCTATGATTATAATGTTTCAAAAAATGCCTAAATTTTTGAAAAGGTTTTCTCAGTGAAAAGCAGAGAAATGCTAAGGTAGGTTTTTTTTTTTTCATTTATAATAAATTGTGATTTTTTTTTCTGTTAAGTAAACTGGAAAAAGACTAAGAAGAATAAAAAGACTATTAAGGTTAATTTCTCAGTGTAGATCTGGAAAGTAGTGATTAGGTTAAGACACACTACTGGTACATGATTTTAATTAAATTGCAACAAGAAAATGTTTAGTACTAATATCAAAGGGCATCTTCAATTGATTATTATTTTTAGCTCAGTGATTTGCTTGAAAATTCGACTGGAAACCATCCTTAGAAATTCCAAGTGGCGTTTTGAAGGTGCCTGACTAGCATTTCTTAGAATCACATCTCACTTTAGAATAGCTGATAGCAGCATTCCAAGTTGAATATTCTAGGACAGGTTAGAGTTTAACACTCACCGATTCTACAGGGAATCAAGCTATTACCCTTCTAGGATAGATAAGAACCAGGAAGAGTTCATGCCCTTGCAAGGGCCGGGTTTTGTGGATTATTCCCCAAAGATGCATCCCTCGTGGCCCAGAAGAGGTAACGACCCTCCCAGAGAACTTCCTGAACCAGGTGGGACACTGCCCAGATTCACACCCCTGCGTGGCGATCCTGTCGTGGTGGTTCGGTAATGAGTGGGCTCATCAGTCCTATTGGAGGAGTGCCTGAGAATCTAAACTATGGCACAAATAAACTTATCTACAAAACAGAAACAGACTCATAGGGAACAGATCTGTGGTCACCGAGGCGGGTGTCGGGGGGTCAGGGAAGGAGAGGGGTGGGCTGGAAATTTGGCGTTAGTTGATGCAAACTGTTACATTTAGAATGGATAAACAAGGTCCTACTGGATAGCATGGGGAATTATATCTAATCTCCTGGGATCAACCATAATGGAAAAGAATATTGAAGAAGAATATCTGTATGTGTATAATTAAGTCACTTTGCTGAACAGCAGAGACTGGCACAGTTTTGTAAATCAACTACACTTCAATGAAAAAAGAGGGAGTGAAGGAAGAGACCACAGTGACTTCACACATGCCGTGCAGGTTGGGACGGGTACGCTGGGCCTGTGCATCTCCAGGTATGCCCTCTGGACCTCCCCACCCTCCTGCCTCTGGCTTTGTCTCCTCAAAGCTGCCCGTCCCAAGCCTCTCTCAGGATCAGCCTAGCTTCCTAACTGGACCCCAGCTGATGTCCTCCCAGGGTTCACATTCCATGCAGCAGCCAAGGAGACCCTTTCTTTCAGATGCAATCAGGTCCTGTGACGCCGTTGCCTAAAAGGCTCCATCACACCCAGAGCCAAAGCAAAGTCCCACCGGGCTCTGTGCTCTCATCTCATCATGTCTCCCACACTGCACCATCTTACTGCTTTCTTCCTGTCCTCAGAGAAGCCAAGCTGCCCCTGCCCCTTCCCTGGTCCCACAGAGCCCTCAGGTATCCCTGGACTTTCAAGTCCACAGACGCACCCCTGGCACCCTGAGCAACACCATTGGCAACGGACTGCAGCCCATTCCTTGGCTTGTGGTCACGTCAACACTCACATCAAATGGACACTTGGTTGCTGTGTTTCCTTAGCTGGTGTTCGTCTCTAGGCCTTCCCCCGACCATCATTCCTGGGAGGGTGTTGGCTGTCACGTGCTGCACTCCACTGCCAACACCTGAACACTTGCAGATTCCAGCACCCCAGGTTGTGACAGCTAGACTGAAGAGAGGGTCCTGGATAGCTCAGGCTGTTCTTCCCCAGGGATCCCTCTTCTTCTCTCTCCCTGAATCCTTTCCCATATCAGCCAGTGGGAGCTTGCAGGGCCAGTGCTGATCACGCCACTTTTCAGAAGCATCATTCTTGGCATGCCTTCATCTCTCTCTCTTGAAGACCTCCAGGTCCCTTCTCTAAGCCTCAGCATAGTGATTCTTGAGCTGAACTGGTGAGGGAAGCTGTGTCTGCACACAAGGTCACTGACACTTGCCCTGTTGGTTGGTGAGTTCCCCACTGGACTTTACTCACAGCGGGAACTGGCATATCGTGCATAATACTGAAGCCTGAATCTCACGTGGGGCAGAAGAGTGCAGAAGTGGTGTTGCAGAAATAAGCCAAATCTGACTGTAAGGTGGAACCATTTCTTTGACTTGCTTTCCATTGCTTTTGTTATTATGATCATACATAATGGCCTGCCTCAGAGAATCCTGCCCCCTCTGCCTGATTGTTAAACTAAAATGCCTTTGTTCAGAACCCTGTCCACCTGTAGATGGCAGGAAGAAATTAACACATCCACTTACCTGAGTCTTGCTATTCTAGGAGATATTTGCAAGATTAATCACCTTTTAATTTTATTTCCTCACCTCTCTCTATCTTTGATTAATAAAAGAACCTGGCATCCAGACCCAGACATGATGGTTATTTGAGACATTAGTCTTCCATCTTCTTGGTCAGCCAGCTCTGTGAATAAAGTCCTATCCCTTGCTTTCAACACCTTGAATCTCGGATTCATTGGCCTCTTGTGTGGTGAGCAGAGCGAGCTTGGAGTTGGTAACACTGGGCAACTTTTTGGAGGTGATGGGGGAATTGTTTGCCCAGCAGTAGAAAGGAGATCTTAACCTTATGCTTTCTGTGGCTTCCCTTGAGCCTGTGGTCTTTACAGCTCCATGGGCTGGTGGCTGTCAGGGATGAGGTCTCCATCACAGCCATGCCCCAGCTTTTGCCCTAGACCCTGTGAGGTCATGCCAAATGCCCTGTCTTCCCAAAGGCCTGTCTGTGGACCATTTCCTCCATGTTTTTTAATATCTTACCCCTTCATCAGGGAAAGAGATGTATGACTGCCTCAAGCTTTGCAGGATTTCACAACTCCTTTTCCAACCTGAGCAGCCATTGAATGAATGTGGTGTCCTGATGCCACATGGTGTTGGGCTCCAATCTACATTCTGCCTTTTCCTGCTATGACTAGTCCATTCCACTACCAAACGTTGTACTTGGAACAATAGTAACTGTAAAGAACCTTCTGAAAAATCAGTGATTGTATATGCTGAACCCACTCCAGTGTTCTTGCCTGGAGAATCCCAGGGACAGGGGAGGCTGATGGGTTGCTGTCTATGGGGTCACACAGAGTCGGACACAACTGAAGCAACTTAGCATCAGCAGCAGCATGGGATTTTAAGGAATCCAGCTTCTACAAGTAAAAATGAGAATAGTCACAATAATTCTGAGATAGATGGGAACATCCATAGCCATAGGGATCCTGAAATATTGCCCCCTTTTTATCCGTAAGCAATCAGGCTCTGAGAGGTCTGAGAACTTTCTCCAGGCCACGCTGCTGGAAGACTCCAAGCTGGGATCTAAAGTCACATCCATGTGATTCCTGCCAGGTACTAACTTGTCGATTCAAGAGTCATCAGTAAATGCCAAAGGCGATGTCATTAAAAAAATAGTGTTTTTTGTTTTCCTTTTGTCAGTTGGCGTATCGTTGCTTTTGGCTTCCCAGGTAGCTCAGTGGTAAAGAATCTGTCTGCAATCCTGGAGATGCAAGAGATGAATGTTCAGTCCCTGGGTCCATAAGATCCCCTGGAGAAGAAAATGGCAATCCACTCTGGCATTCTTGCCTGGAAAATCCCAAGGACAGAGGAGCCTGGTGGGCTATAGTCCAGGAGGTCACAAAGATTCAGACACACCTGAGCACACAGGCTGACACACAGTTGCTCTGCAATGTCCTGTTAGCGTCTGTGCTGCAGCAAAGCGGTTAGCTCTGTATTTATATATACAATCTCCTTTTGAATTTCTTTCCCATTTAGGTCACCAGAGCACTGACTAGATTTCCCTGTTCTGTGCAGTAGGTTCTCATGAAAAAGCACTTAGGTTTTGGGGACAGTTTTATTTCTTCAGTTTTCTAAACTGTAGACCTCGGACCCTTAACAATGTGGTGAACCACGGATTGGACACAAGAAAGTCTGGCCAACTTAAAACCAGGCTCACTTTTGAAATCCTTGTATGTTTGCTCAGAGCCAAAGACCAGGGGGATTTATATGGTTGTTGGAAATCTTTTCCCTGAAGAGTTAACAAATAATCTGCAATGGCTTATTAAAAAAAAAAAAAAAAAGCTCTGAGATTGATTTGTTTTCAACTGGCTCCCTGCTTATCTTACTGGTTCACTGTTAATGGTCCTTGGGGAGCTGAGAGGGATTCGAGAATAGTGGTGTGTAGGAGACAGAAGGAAGTTTCAGAGAGAGATACAGATGACCCAGACCTTAAACCACCAAGAGCATTTGGAGAAGTAATACTTTGTGACCCAGCCTTGTTCAATTTCCTCTTTTTCCTCCACCCCAGTCCTCATGCCCACCATTACCTACAACCACAATATTCCTTAAGAGTAAGACAGAAACATGGCCTTCCCTGAAGGCTCAGTGGTAAAGAACCTGCCTGCCAATGCAGGAGACACAGATTCAATTCCTAGGTCAGAAGATCCCCTAGAGAAGGAAATGGCAACCCACCCCAGCATTCTTGCCTGGGAAATCCTGTGGACATGGACAGAGGAGCCTGGGAGGCTATAGTTTGTTGGCTCCCAAAGAGTTGTACATGACTTAGGGACTAAACAGCAACAAAATAGGAGTGTTCTTTTCCAACAAGGAAACTGGCTTTCTCCTCTTACCAGTGGTGAACTCTGTCAGAAGTTAACTTCAAGAGTGCTGGTCGCTTTCTGCATGTCCGTTTCCCAGCCAAGAGCCATCGCTCAGTGGCTGGATCCAGGCAACTCTGTGTGTGAAGGATGAAGCCCCTGGAAGGAGATTTAAAAAGAGTCTTTGAACATTACAGCTGGAAAGGAGCCTTGCCATCAACCAAAGACAGCCTCCTTGATCGTCAGATGGAAACCAGAGTAGGGACTTACCCAGGGTCATCAGCCAAGACAAGTTGATTCTGTGCCCATTAAAAATACATGCTGATTCATTTCGTGAGAAGTCTCATCTGCCCCTGGTTTTGAATACTCTGTATTCCAGGGACGCCTGGACATGTCCACTGTAGCCTCCAACAACGGCCACCATGATTGGACCCCTGCCCATCCTGACTTCCTCTCTTACTTCAAACATTTAGTTAATGCTTCTTTTGCTCACAGGATTTCTCTCTCAACCTTGTGAGGGCTGGCCTTCATCACCATTCATGTCTCAAACCTAGCGCACCTTCTCAGAGGGGTCCTCCTGACCCATCTTATCAAAACTCAAGCCCTTGCCCACCAGCCCTCTGCTTTCCTTCTCATCACGATCAAAGTAGCTGGACATCAACTCCAACTTATAAGAAGACAAAGATCTTGACTCCTTTATTGACCCAGGGCTGGACTCAATACATTAATATGTAGACAATATTAAGAACCATAAGACACTCAAAGATGTGAATGTCCTTAATGCTACAGAATTGTACACTTAAAATGGTTAAAGTGCTAAATTTGATGTCATGTATGTTTTACCACAATAAAAGAAACTTAATTAAAAAAAAAACAATTTAATGCCTTCCTGGGAAGGCTCCAAGAGTCATTCATTAGTCAGAAGGAGAGTACCAGAGAGTAGTCCGTTAGATACAATGGCAGAGTTTTGCACAAGGGACCACAGCATCTGTTGCTAAGGAGATGATGAAATAACATATCACTGCAGCTGTGTTGTATCCTGAACAACAAAATATTTTCTAACTGTAAAAGACCAACATTAAAACATGTGTGATGGTATGTACATACCATGCGGTCCTATGAACTTAACATTTCAGACTCTTTCAATATCACTGAAGAATTTATACTTGGGCTGCACAGAGAGAGCCAGAGCAAAACCCGTAACAATAAGCTTCACTCGCGGGCAGTGGCACACACACGCCTTACACATTACAGCATCATCTTTCGCATCCTGGCAGAGCTAGAGAATGAGAACACAAATGTCCTGTGGACCGAAGAAGTAATAATAAAGGATACACAGCCTGCAGCTGAGAAGATGTCTGGGAGGGGCCATCTCGTTCTCACACCATCTGCTCCTCTGATCCCCCAATGTCGCTCTGCCCTGAAGTTCCAATCAGTGTCTTTGAAACGGGGGAGAAGAGGAGAAATCCAGAGCTTTCAAGTTGTTCTTAATTCGTTTTCATGTACTTAAAACATTTCAGAAGTTATATACATTGCAATTTTAAAGAGAGTTCCACACAGTCCCAGTGGGTATAAGATTAAAAGCAGCAGTTGGTCCAGGTACTAAGTAGCAGAGAGGAGTCTTTCCGAAGGAAATTTTTCATGTTCACAGCGGTTTTCCCATTTAGAAAGGCTGAACGCAGACTTACCACAGCAAACTGAAAATAAGCAAAGTTACAGGTGCTGGAGAAACCTGGAAAATTCACGAGTTTCATAAAAAGCTGGGTTATGAATGTCTCCCCTCCGGCCACATCTCTGCGCCACCAAAGGCAGAGAACTCTGTAGATGTGGAGTTCACCATCACACGAGAGGGCTCCCAAATTAAGTTAAAATTGGGACATCGATTTAGATGCCTGGTGGAACGTCTTAGGAGCAAAACACTACTTTTGTCGTGTTCAAACTTGGAATCTGGCTGTGCCTGGCACCCGAAATGCCCCAAAATTGCTGGTATTTGCAGAAATTGTTGCAAACCTCTTAACAAAACATCGACTTTGATGCGAAAATGAAATCATAGCTGAGAGCATATTTGTGAAACCCAAAGAAAGGTCTTCTCTTTAAATAGGCTATTGAAATAATTGTTTAAATTTTTGTGATGATGTTATCTTTCCTTTTGTTTTTCTTTGATTTTATTATTACTATTTTAGTTTTTAGGGCTTCCCAGGTGGTGCTAGTGGTAAAGAACCCACCTGCCAAGGAAGTAAGAGATATTGTGTTCGATCCCTGGGTGGGAAGATCCCCTTCAAGAAGACATGGCAACCCACTACAGTATTCTTGCCTGGAGAATCCCATGGACAGAAGAGCCTGGCAGGCCACAGTCCATGGGGTGGCACAGAGTCGGACACGACTGAAGTGACTTAGCACGCACGCAGGGCAGGCCTTCTGGACTTATCATTTCTGCGTATTCTTTGTCTTTTGACCATTTGTGGGAGGCTTGGCTGGGTGTTTTCTCCCCCCAGCTTTGGAAATTCTAGCTGAAATGCCAAGACTTTTGTATGCAAATAAGAACCAATAACTGATTGTTTTCCTTTTGCTTCAGAGAGAGGGGGTGTTGCCTTTCTCCCCATGCTGTGTCAGAAAGACCTCGCTAATGAAGGGGCTTTTCATGTAGGAGGAGAAATGGCTGTGAAAGGAAAGACAAGGGTTAAGATCAAAGGGCAGATGCACTCATTTACAGCATATTTTCATGGGCTGGAACGGCCTCACATGATCTGTGACATTTGGCCACAATGGAGAGAATTTGGAGAGCGAGCGAGGTCAGGTGGGTGTCTTGGGAGAAAAACAGAGAGAAATACTATAAAATATGTGCAGTTGAGTGGAAAAATCAGCATCTGCCAGCTTTTTGTTTTCTTTCTTGTTTTTTTGGATTCACAGGAAATCATGTGTGTGCACCCACACGTGTGTGTGTGCGCGCGCGTGTGTGTGTGCACACACACGTGTGGTGGGGCTCTGAAAATGAGAGAGAAGACAGAACCTCTCAGAAAGGGAGTGGAAGGAAGAAGCTAAATAAACGGAGCTCTTCCTTTGAATGTCCAAGTGCCAGTCATACAGATGGAAACCTCAAGGTGAAACGTTTGGGCCTCCGCACCCTGCCTTGTAGTGGGCGTGTGGGAGAGGCAGCCAGCACTGGGGAGAGGCCCCCAGATGGGTGAAACCCAGACAGGTCACTGTTCTGCTCTGCATGGCTTCTGTGCACTGGCCCTAGGACGCCGCCCTCAGATGCACAGGACTCTGTGGTCAGGTGTGTGTGGAAGCACCAGGGCAGAAAGTGCTCCTCTCTGCCTGTGGGATGGTGTGGCTCTACGGTACGTGAATATGCATCCTCCAGTGCCTGAAGTCTCTTCCTCATCTTGGGGTCTTTGTTTCCTAATAACCCTAGGATATTCCCTTTGGCATGCTGCCCTCTCTGGGACTGGCTTCATCTGTTTGTTCCTTGTGCAGGCTGGTCCTTGGGAGCCCGTCTGAGATGGAGTTGGGTGGGTAGGGTGTTTGCTAAGGATTAACCCCTCTAGAGAGAAGGCAATGGCACTCCACTCCAGTACTCTTGCCTGGGAAATCCCATGGACAGAGGAGCCTGATAGGCTGCAGTCCATGGGGTCGCTAAGAGTCGGGCACGACTGAGGGACTTCACTTTCACATTTCACTTTCATGCATTGGAGAAGGAAATGGCAACCCACTCCAGGGTTCTTGCCTGGAGAATCCCAGGGACAGAGGAGCCTAGTGGGCTGCTGTCTATGGGGTCGCACAGTGTCGGACACGACTGAAGCGACTTAGCAGCAGCAGCAGCAACCCCTCTAGAAGGATGGAGAGGAAGCAGGATGGGGGGGTGTAGGTTGGAGTGAATTGCAGTGGAGGCATCCCTGGTGGCTCTAATGGTAAAGAATCCGTCTGCAGTGCGGGAGACCTGTGTTCGATCTCTGGGTCGGGAAGATCCCCTGGAGGAGGGCAGGCACCCCGCTCCAGTATTCTTGCCTGGAGAATCCCATGGACAGAGGAGCCTGATGGGCTGCGGTCCATGGTGTCGCACAGAGTCGGACACGACTGAGTGACTAAGCGCAGCACAGCACCGTCCATAATTTGCCCCAACTGTACGTGCAGGCAGCATATTTTTAGTCCCTTATGGTTTCTTTGTATTTTTCGCTCGAGGAGACCTCTGTCTAGGTGTGTGCACTGCAATGAAGTGTCCGAGGCCCCAGGTCTCAGCCTGTCTCAGGAGCGAGACAGTGGTCTCGTGTTGGACTGACGGGGCAGGTCTCAGAGCCCTGCTGAGGCCCAGCAGCCTCCTCCCTGTGGCCGCATCCCAGGGCCAGAGAGGACTCACCCTCGATACCTCCCCATCCCTTCTAGCGGCCCCCCTCCTCAGCTAGCACATCTGCTGGCCTAGAAGCTGGCCTGGGGGTGTGACCGAGACCACCATTCCTCCAGACCAAGTCCCTGACCACGGGCAGAGCTGGGCACTCACCTGCTTGCCCTGATAACTGGGCAAGGGAGCATCAGAGGTGCCCCAGGGGGTGCCGGGGCCACGCACTTACTCTCCCGCCCACCTCCTCTCCCACCCCTGTATCGCAGCAGACTGATCTTTTCCAGATGACCAGGCTCAAGTCTCCTGAAGGGCCAGGTGGCAGCCTCAACTTGGAGTTCAGTGGGACTTTGCTGTGTCTCTTTGGGAAAGTTAGCTTTCCTTGGAGACCCAGACTCTAACCCTGCAGAGCATAGAAGTATGGAGACGGGACTCACAGAATCTCCTGCGTGCCTCTCCACCAGGGTTACTGACTCATGAATTCTTCTCACTGGGAACACACCACTCTGAGAAGGCCCTTGCTTCCATGGCTCCCTGCCCCCTGGAGAAGGGCACCCCATCCTCACTGGGCATCACCTCCTGATCGTCACCTCCTCATGCCAGGGCCCCACCAGGCCGGCGGCTTCCGGGTGGCTCTCTGTCTGATACTGTGGGTCCCTCCCACAACGCCTTGCTGTGGAGTCAGTCCCTTGTGGTTTCCAGAGGGTCAATACCAGTGGGTCAAGCGCTCTTGACCAGTTGGGCCGTGGTGCCGCCTGAGGCCCTGCGGGCAGAAAACAGCAAGCTCATGGCTACAGCATGTGCCCATTCGTGTGTCAGGGCCTCCACCTCCAGGGATGCTGTGCAGGCGTGATGTGCCCAGACATGGCTGCGGAACACGTGGGTGCCCACAGCCCCACTTGTCGTATGGCGCCCTGACCATGCCCGTCCACACTTCCCCCAGCCCGTCCTCACCGCCTCCTTCATCATATGGATGAGGACGTGGGGGCTTTGACATTTATATGGCAGTGGATGACCTGGAGGGGATTCTGGAGCGAGCCTGTGCCTGGTGCTGGGAGTGGCAGCTCGCTGACCGCAATGCGATGAAAACTGCTCTCTGCCCTGACGGCAGCTTGGCAGCCCTTGCCAGGAAACCATTTGGATGGCGTTCCAGGCAGCGAGAAGGAGGAGACACAGGCAGGAGCGTCATCGCCCACTGACTGCTAGCGGGGCCCTTACTTGCCTCTGCATCCTGGGGCCTCAGAGGGTGTCTGGAAGCAACCTCAACTCTGTAGATCAGGCAGCGTTGCTGCAGCCCCTGGGGGCCATGCGAATGAGGACACGAGGTGATGCCCTTTGGACACTGGCTTCACCGAGTCTGGGGATCAAGGAGGGACTGGAGAGTGGGCAGAGATGGTCCCAAGGAGGGCCCGCCAGGTGCCCTCTGCCTGGGTTGTCAGACCCCATGGCACCAGCAGAAGGGTGAGCCTTGTGCCCTGGGGATTCTCCAAGGACACTGGGCACTGGCTGGAATCACTGCCCAGGGAACTCTGTCCACCTCTCTCCCCCTGGGGCCTGGATTGTCCTGGCTGATGGGTGGGGGATAGAATTATCACCTGCAACTTCAGGCTCAGGGCTGAAGGGACCCAGAATTGGTCTGCAGCAGTAGACATTATCCCCACAACAAAGACTCTTTCCTTGACCTGTCAGGCAGATTCTCTGTTCTCGAGTGGGCCTTGACCGTGGCCCCATCCACCCTTGGCCTGCAGAGCCTCGACTTAGCAAGACCCCTGCTCAGCAGAATCCCCACCCTTGAAGTCTGGTCGTATTCCTTGTCTTCCCCTTGGATGCAGGAGTCTTGGACTAGCAGAGCAAGGCTTTCTGGACCGCCAGCCATCTCCTAGTAATTTTCCATCCACTGACCCCCTGGCTCTGCTCCTTGGTTATAAATCCCCACTGTCTTTTCCATTTTTGGAGCTGAGCCCAATCTCTCTCCCTTCTTGCAACAGAGTCAACCTTTATGACAAGAGTCTTAAATAAACGCTTTGTAGTTTTAACAAGCATTGGAATCAAGTTTTCTTTAAGATCCTGGGAGGGGATTTCAGGAAGTGAGAGGCCACATGGTGAGGGTGACAGGGAGCTGGGGCACCAGGGACACTGAGCTGGTGAGAAGTGTCCTCAGCTCACTCGAGTACCACGAGCTGGTGATGTCGCGGGCGGGGACCAACCCTCTCCCAGCTGGAAGCCAGGCATCCAACACCAAGTTGTCAGTGGGGTGATCCCTTCCTGAGGTTTCAGGGGCGAATCTGTCTCTTGCTTCTCTTCTAGCTTGGAGAAGCTGGTGCCCTCTGTCAATCCTTGGCATTCCTTGGCTTGTAGACACATCACTGCGATTTGTAAAACCACACACTTGATTTTAAAAGTGGTAAAACACAGGGAAGGCATGAGAGGGAGGGAGACACACAGAAGAACTGGTGTCAGAGCGTGGCCTGGGGGCTGCATCTCACACAAAGGCTGACCCCAGCCTCGGTGCACGCCCATGATGAACGCAGGTGCATGAAAACTGTCAAGGGGCTGAAACTGTAATAGATCCCTTCCTGAGGTTTCAGGGGCGAATCTGTCTCTTGCTTCTCTTCTAGCTTGGAGAAGCTGGTGCCCTCTGTCAATCCTTGGCATTCCTTGGCTTGTAGACACATCACTGCGATTTGTAAAACCACACACTTGATTTTAAAAGTGGTAAAACACAGGGAAGGCATGAGAGGGAGGGAGACACACAGAAGAACTGGTGTCAGAGCGTGGCCTGGGGGCTGCATCTCACACAAAGGCTGACCCCAGCCTCGGTGCACGCCCATGATGAACGCAGGTGCATGAAAACTGTCAAGGGGCTGAAACTGTAATCAAAGGACACTCCCCACCCATCCCCACCCAAGAGACCTAAAGCGGGCAACACGGAAGCGCTGCACTGCTGTAGACTGGGGTCGTTTCAGGAACCAGAGCTTCAGGGCACCACGCAAAGGCAGCAGAGGTTTATCTCCTCTGAGGCATCACCCCTACATCTCTGTAGCACTTTCCAGAATCCAGTGGCCTTCACTGAACGTCTCTTTAGAGCTTTGTTCATCCTGTCATGTGGGACAGGCAGGAGCCTGTCTTCCTCCTGGGGGATCTCAGGGCCCGTCTTATGTAAAAGACATGAAGTGACTGGTTCAAGGTCACAGGCAAGAGATTGAAGGTCTCAGGGCTGGAATTCTGGCTTCGGGCTGCTATCACCTATGTCTTATTCACAAAGATTCTAGGGATCCTGGCAAATTTAAGACATTGTAGGAATAATATCAGAAATCATTCTTCTTTCCTGCAAGTGAAAAGCTATGGAACAAACCTTCCTACAATGTACTTTTAAATGAATTTATCTAATTTTATTCTCACTCTGTCTCCAGGTACATCTAATTACCATTCAATAATGAAGCTACTGGAAACTCTACACTAGGTGCCAGCCACTGGGAGGCAGTTAATGTACGTCGATTCTAATCCTGACAATAGCTCTGAAATTGGGGTGGAAATGTTCCCATTTAACAGGGGAGAAAATGGAGACTGGCTTTAGTCATTTTCCCAATATATGCTACTTATAAATGTCAGATGGAGAAGGAAATGGCAACCCATTCCAGTATTCTTGCCTAGAGAATTCTGTGGACAGAGGAGCCTGGAGGGCTGCTGTCTATAGGGTTGCACAGAGTCGGAGACGACTGAAGCGACTTAGCATGCATGAATGCATTGGAAAAGGAAATGGCAGCCCACTCCAGTGTTCGTGCCTGGAGAATCCCAGGGACAGAGGAGCCTGGTGGATCTATGGGGTTGCACAGGGTCGGACACAACTGAAGCGGCTTAGCAGCAGCAGCTGCAGCAGCATAAATGTCAGAGCTGGGATACAAATTAAGAAGTATTTCACTTAGATACCTGCTTTTTATGCAATGCTGTACTTGAACGGGACTATGACTTCCAAGCTATGTATGCGTGCTCAGTCGAGTCGTCTGTCCATGGGATTCTCCAGGCAGAAATACTGGTGTGGGTTGCCACACATCTCCTGCCTTGGCAGAGGAATCCTTTACTGTTGAGCCGCCTGGGAAGGCCCTATGGCTTCCAAATGACTCACAAATAATAACAGCTATGAGATGAGGAAACTGTTTATAAGGGGAAAAAACAGGATTCTAAGAAGTGAAATCAGAGCTTACATTTGTCTTCATGTTCACTATTTATAAACTGTTAACAGAAGGGCTTCTCCCTGCCCCATCAAAATGCACTAAAATTTGCTTGAACCTTTATTTGGGGATGTGAAATAGCGCCATGATTGCTGCTTTGGACTCCAAAACAGTAGTAGTGAGCTTATGAACTTCAGCAAATTACTTTCCTTATCTGTTTCATTATCTGTAAAATGAGGAGAACCATGGTTTCTATCTCTTAGTGTGATCATAGGAATTAAGTGAAATAACATTTGCATAATATTTGCACCATTAGTAAATTTTAGAAAAGGTTGCTTATCTTTATTGCATAGTATCATTGGCTGGAGAGTTTCTATTTTGATACCTAAAATGCAATATTTGAGAATTTTGAAATAAATAAAAGAAATTCCTTCAATCATTAATTATCTTTCCTGAAATTTAGAAATCACTAGAATTCTGATTAAAATGTTTATTATTAAGACACATACATTAGCACAGAGATTGCCATATGGAAGCCAGGTATTTAATTGAATCAGCCAATGCTTTCTGTTCACTCCATAATGTTCTAAAGTTTTTAAACTGACATTTAAAATTAGGAACTTTTACATAAAAAATTCAAATACTGGTATCTCTTGAAGGAGTTTAAGTTAGTCAGGATTCTCCAGAGAGAGAGAGAGGATTCATATGAGATCTGTCTACCTGCCCACCTGTCTACACACACTGTTGTTCAGTAACTCAGCCGTGTCCACATCTCTGTGACCCCCGGACCGCAGCTGGTCAGCACGCCTGGCCTTTACCATCTCCGGGAGTTTGCTCGAACTTGTGTCCACTGAGTCAGTGATGCTATCTAATCATCTCACTCTTTGCTGCCCTCTTCTCCTTTTGCCCTCTACCTTCCCCAGCATCAGGGTCTTTTCCAATGACTCAGCTCTTTGCATCTGATGGCCAAAGTATTGGAGCTTCAGCTTCAGCAACAGTCTTTTCAATGAATCTTCAGGGTTCATTCGTTTAGGATTGACTGGTTTGATCTCCTTGCTGTCCAAGGGACTTGGCCCTTAAATGAAGGCAGAGATTATGACTTCTCAGGTGAGTATAAGAGGTGAGTATATGTAGGTCAGTATATGGGAGGTGAGTATATGCAGGTGAGTATATGGGGAGTGAGCATAGGAGCTGAGTATACGGGAGGTGAGTAGAGGAGCTGAGCTTGAGGTCAGGATATGGGACATGAGTTTATGCAGGTGAGTGTGCGGGAGCAGAGAAGGAGAGCCTAGGAGATGAGTAAAGTGGGTGAGGAGATGAGTATAGGAGGTGAGTCTATACTGATAATACTCTGCCGAGGGATACTCCCGAGGAAGTCAGCAAGGGCAGGGTGTTGCTCACTCTCCCGGAGTCACTGGGGGGCCTGGAAATGCAGTAGTGGTGAGCTGCCCGAAGGGGCTGACACTGGCTGGCTAGCAGACAGCGGTTTGTGCCTCTTTTGTCTGTCTGGGCAACGGCAACACAACAGGCAAGAGAGAGGGGACAAACACTTTCCAGGCTCTGAGACGGAAGTGGGAGTGACGCTGCGGTCATCCTCCTGGAGCTGCAGCTTTCGGAAGGATGGGGTGAAATCAGCATGAGGCTGAGCAGTCCAGACAAGGGTTCTTTCTGTTTTGAAGTTGCTGATGAGTGAGAGAGAACCAAGGGGTTGCCTCTGTTTACCTTTTGAGGCTCAGAGAAACACTGATGGCTCAGAAGAGAGGAAGAGCTGGAGGTGGGCGTGGGCAGAGGAGGAAAAAGCTCTCTCCCTCCTCCACATATCGGGCCCAGGCCGGGGCATCCTTGGGGGACTGTCTCTCAGAGCATCCAGGCTCGCCGGCCTGTCCTCTGGGCTGGCAGAGTGCAGCGCCCCGCCATCACCTTCCCTCTAGGGAGACTGAGCCTTCAGCATCCTGTTCCGGGGCCTCTTCCCAGCCGGGCTCCTTGCCATCAAAATTTCCCCAGCAAGGCTTGTGTGGAAGCTTCTGGGTCCTGGGGGGCGGGGGTGGGGTCCTTAG
>SJXQ01006637.1:668053-726478 GCA_006408695.1 Aepyceros melampus
GGGTCCTTAGGGTCGGGGAAGGGAGGTCTGAAGCTTCAGTGCCCTGGGCCATGGATGCGGCTCCAGATTCCCTGATGAGGGAGTGGGGAAGCCCTCCAGTGGCCCACGGCTGGGACCCAGGGAAACCAGAGTGCTGCCTGGCTGTGCTCTTGAGAAGGACTTGGCTGTGCCAGAGGGTCTCTGCTGTGCTCAGGAGGGTCAAAACCTCATGGTCCCCCTGGTGTTTCGATTGGGCATGAAATTCAGTGCAAAACTCCATGAAATGTTGGTCCCGATCACGGCCCGTTAGTCGTGGGCATCTTGGCAGAGGTGTCCAGAACCATGGCCAAGATGCTGAGCGTGGTCCAACCATGGGCTCTGAAAACCCCAACCTTTAAAATGTGCTCTGAAGATGTGATTTAATTAAATGCTATGCACTTGAAACTGGTTCAAATTAGTTTAGCCTTTCCTGAAGGCTGTTTCCCACGTGAGCACATGTATTAATGATGCAGAATGTATGGAGCCTCAGCCTTCTAGGATAAAATGCTTTTATGCTGTTTAGAATTAAAAAAAAAAAATAGAATGACTGCTTTTAAATTGGTAAACCAATTCCAGCCACCATAAAGTCTTAAAAAGCCAGACATCTTCTAGAAGTCTTTTATGGGCACACATGGTGAAACTGCTACAAATATTATTGTTTGTGAATAAAATGTAAATTAGTGCTTTTTGTGTTCACCTGTAAGTTTTTCTTTAAAGCCAGTGATTGCATTTGAAACCTGCAATTCTCAACAAAAAGAGAAAAGTTCCGTGCTGATTGCTGGATATTTGGACCTCCCAGTGCAAACATTAACTCGAAGAGAGGCCTCTGGAATGCAATGAGGGAACAATACTGGGATGGAAGCCAAGTGCAGCAACCCTGGCGCCGGGAACCAAGGGATTTGCCTCCTGGTAATAGGAGCTGAGCGGGGCCCAGCACTTCTGTTAGACTGGAAATGACACACTGTGATCCTTGACTTAGCCAAAGGGATTTTAAATGGAGGGAAAGCTGGCAAGACAAAATCGCCTGCACTTTTCACAGTGTTTTCTGAAACAAGCAGAGGAAATCAGGAGAAAAGACTGAAGTCTATTACATTTGATCCAGTTAAGTCAAGAGTGGAAGCTTTTTAACTGCTGTTATTATTTTTTTTTTTGTACTTTCTCATCGTGTCCCACCACCCAGAAAGCACAGACGTAAAGCAGAAACTTGAAACTGCTTTCATTCAAGCAGAAGGGCACCCCAACATTGCATTATTGACAGGAGGTCTGAAACACTGACAGCTGCAGAAATTGTACAGTTGAAGTGCAATCCCCCAGGGTGGGAACAATATACTGATGGTATTAATTCTGTTTGGAATTGTTAAAATAAGAAAAGGTTATGGGGCTGAGGCAGGGACCTGCCTTTTCTTCCTGTGAACAAAGAAAGATCTTGCTTCTTCCCTGGTGTCCTTGGAATGTCATTTCCAACCTTTTGAAACTGTATCTGATTATCCATGTGGCAATTAATCATAATTAAGCAGGCCTGAGGTTTGGAGAGGTACAGAGAAGGTGGCTCGGAGCCGGCATGGGTCCTGAGACACCCCTGTTGTCCTGGTTTGGGGCGACGGAGCCATGAGGAAGTGAGAACAGGTGGAAGGAGGTGAGGGCAGGGGGAGGCTGGTGGAGACCCTTTGAGGGATGGGGGGGCGGCAGGGCGCCCAAGGCATCCTTTTATATCTTTCCCTCTTTTCAGCGTTGGCAGCTCCTCACCAAGGTCCCATGCGTTGGAAGCCAGGTAACAGATTACATTTTCTAATGCCAAGCGATTTGGAGCCATGCTTACACACCAGATTTTTTCAATTTATTACAGGAAAACATTCAATCATTAGAATGCTGGCACTGGGTCTGGGGCACGCGGAATTCTCCTCTGCCTGCTCCACCCCCGACGAACATTTTAAAAGCTTAGCAAGCCCAGAATGCCGTCTTATTAAAATTTTTTATATATTTATAATTAAAATAGGGGCTGGCATTCAAATCGTTTTAACAGATGAATCGGACACGCAAGGCTTTGGAGCCCAGGTCAGGAGAGAGACAATGGCTGCTTTAACTCCGGAGTCGGGCTCAGGTTTCTGTTTGCACATGGGCCCAATTTGTACCATTTATGATTAGGTTTAAGTAAGTTGATGTGCTATTTATTTAGGAGAATTGCCATTTCAGAGTATTACCATATTCCCTCTACACCGCATGGCCGTGTGGCGGCTGCCGTCCGGCCTGCAATGCTGTTCTTACAGCCCAGAGTATGACGCCCGCTGGTCAGAGGCGCCCGCCGCAGAGGGCTTGCCTGGTGACTCATCAGGGTCTGTATGTGTGTGTGTGTGTGTGTGTGCATGCGTGTGTGCTGCGCATGCTTACTCACACAGTCATGTCTGACTTCGGGACCCCATGGACCGGATAGCCCTCCAGGCTCCCCTGTCCGTGAGATTCTCCAGGCAAGAATACAGGTTGCCATTTCCTCCTCCAGGGGATCTTCCTGACCCAGGGGCTGAACCCGTGTTTCCTGCATTTGCAGACGGATTCTTTACCACTGAGCCACCGGGGAAGCCCCATCAAGGTGTCTAGGCCTGTTGTTTGTGTGCTGCGTTTACAGGCAGAGCGTTTCAAGGATTCTACACCCTGAGGCTTCAGGTGTAACTAGGCCAGGGCAAAAGGGGTTGAAGTCACCCGGAAGTTCAGGTCCCTCCAAGGCTACTCGTCCATCAGCGCTCCCTGACATACACAGTAGACAGAGCGGGAAGACGGGGCCCCTGCTTTTCAGGGTCCCGGAGGTAGCTGCTGCTTACCTGGTCTCCTCCTGGAGCCGCGGGCTCAGCCACCCTGGTCTACACCGTGGACGTGGAAGCCCTTCCTCTAGCTGGCCCCAGGCCCCGCTTTCTCTCCTTGGACCCATCTCCGAAAATCAAGACCTGCCTCCTCCTCCTCCTTTGCCCCTGCTTTCCCCAACCTAGGATGCGGTCTGTTCCTTCACTGCGTTTCCTCCTCAGACCTTGACCTCTGCCACGCGGCCACTCACATGATGGCCACATCACCTCTCCCTTCCTGCTGGGGTAGGCACCATTATCCACAATTTAGAGATTCACGGTTTAGACGAAACACGTTGGTTTCATCAAGCGATTTTCTCAGGCAGTTCATGTGGGAGGTGGAAACCCGAGAAGAAGGTGGGGTCTGTGTCCCCAGACGAGCTTTCTGCTCTTTCATACCAAGGTTGCACCCCAGGTCGCTCCGCCCTTCCTGACTGCCAGGTGCTAAGAGTCCAGGTGGAGATTGTGTGGTCACCGCTTTCAAACTAGGGCCGGGCACACAGGAGGTGCACCAGCAGCTGCCCGTGCCCAAGGGGGCAGGCTCCCCTGGGAACCACCCAGATGCTGGCCTCCTCGCCTTCACCCACCCGGCTTCAGAGCTGACCCCAAGGCGCTCAACTTCCCAGGCTCTTCTCCCACGAATGGTCAGACTCCGCATTCCAGCTGATTCCCAACCCTTCGTCACGCGCTGGGTCGGGCGCCTTCCGGGGAAGCGACGGGGGTTGCCGAGGGATGGGGGTGCCAGGGTTCGTGACTTTAAAAACCTGCTCTTCACTTTGAGGAAGGCTTTGGTCCCCAGACACCCCTCTTGTTCCTCTTCATGTATGGTTTAACACGTGATCAGCAGCTGGAAATCGCATAGAGATAAATTAATAACCACGACTCAGATGCCTTCCAAGAGAAACAGTTATGATAGGAAAAAAAGGAAAACAGAAGTATGACTCATTTTCTCTGGCTCTCAATACTTCCCATTTTCCTAAAGATAATTACTGTGTTGTTTGCCTTTTAAGTCTTAAAAACAGATAAGGTAAACATTTTCGGGGAGGGGGAAACATTACATTTTTCAAAGGGAGTTGGGGGTGTGCTTTTATTGGCACGGGGATCTGGCATCTCCATTTTATTTCTGGGGATGGATTAAAAAAAAAAGAACATTATGCAAACGGTTGCTCTGGTGACTCCTCTCCCTCCTGACGGGTTTGGAATGTTCCAGGCTGGGAGATGCG
The DNA here is from genome assembly GCA_006408695.1 of Aepyceros melampus. Taxonomy (NCBI): domain Eukaryota; kingdom Metazoa; phylum Chordata; class Mammalia; order Artiodactyla; family Bovidae; genus Aepyceros; species Aepyceros melampus. The sequence goes on from SJXQ01006637.1 coordinate 672,129, forward strand.
TGGGCCCAGAGCAAGGAAACCCAAAGTCCTCTCTGTCCCCAGCACCTTGAGGGCGAAGCCAGGTGTGGCTGAAGAGTGACTGCGAATTCAAAGCCAGGAGGAAATTCATCCTCTGTGCAGGCGCTTCTGTTACAAGCATTAGACTCCACGTGTAACATGTAAGCCGTGTATTGCCTTTGGACCAAAGTGTTCTTCTTCTCAGTCTGGAGAGAATTGAGGGCTCTCCCAGTTACCTGAGATCTAGGCTCTGAGCTACTGTCTATATTTTTCGCTGGAAGGAAGCTGCCAGACGCAGACCCAGACCTCACCCAGAATGCCACTGGTGAGCCCTGCCTCCTACCATCGGCCTTCCTTCCCGTCTCCACGGGGGCCGCACCCGGGGATGTTTGTCTGGAAGTCGTCCTTTGATAATCCCAAAAAGCCTCAGTGGTTGCCATGCCTGGGCTGTGGGTTCCTCCTCAAGTCAGCCTCGTGGCTTCCAAGAGGCCGGTCCTCGAAGGAGACGGGAGATGAAAGCTCCTTCCTCACCACAGCCCCCCTCTCCTCTGCCAGTCACCGTGGCCGCTTCTCTGGAGGACAGAAACAAGAGCTGGCGAAGCCAGCTTTACCAGCTTTATGGCAAAGTGGTAAAGGCAGCGGGTGGGGATGCTCTCACAGGCGCTCAGAGTCATGCTCCAGCTGCTTCACTCGGCAGCAGCTTGTGGAGACAGGTTCTGCTGGTCCCTACCTGAAGCACAGCAAGTGTTTGGGAACTAACGGGTGATCATCAATTTCCTGCAACAGAAGAAGCCAACTCCACTCTCTGAACATTGTTCCATAGGCTTCCCAGGGCCTGAGTCCTTTAACCCCCATGGCCACCAAGAAGGCCAAGAGCTGCGTTACCCATGATTTCCTGTTGGGGAAACTGAGGTGCTGAGGGTTGATCAGAAGTCTCAGGGTGCACCCCCGCTTGTGTCTTTCATGGTTCATTGCTTCACAGGTAGTGAATACAGCTCTGTTCATCCCTGTGGTGACTTCTATGAGCTTTTGTCTGTTTGCTACATCGGTTGGAAATTTTTAGATTATCTGCATGAAACTGAAACAAACTGTAGCTACGACTACTGCTCAAAAGAAATGAATTACGAGTGGAATTAGAATTAATAGAACTCATTGGGATGGTTAGAGCAAATTGAAAGGCAAAGCTGATTGTTCTTTTCGGGATCTGATCCTTCCCTTTCTCTTCACTTCTGTTTCCCTCCCTCGAATTTGGACTTGACCTTCTGGCTTCCGTTTATTTTTCCTCCCCTAGGTCCGGGAACAGCAAGAGAGAACAAAGACGAGATGGAGGAAAGACAATGAGGAATGGGCTTTAGACATCCTTTCTGTCCTGGAGGAGACGCACCTGGTAGAATCCACGAGGCTCCCTGGGCAGTAATGGCCCCTGGTGACCCAGAGATCAAGCAAGTCACGGAGATTTCAACATGGTGCAGGGTGGGTGAAAGGGTGGCAGGAGCAAGGGAAAGCAAGGCCTCTTGAAATGGCAGAACAGTGACACCAGGACCAACCACCTTGACGGCGCGCGGATGAGCTTCCTAAGGTGTCTGACTGAGCATGTCTGTGGCGGGTTAGGGTTCCTGCTGTTCTCATTGTCTCGCCTCTAGCCCCTGGCTCTGATCTGCTCGGCAGACAGGCCACTGGTGCACATGTCTGGGGGAGGTGCAGAGCAGCAGGGTCTGTGCATGATCAGCCCCAGGTTGCACATACAACTCCTATGCACACGTCAAAGCCCCATGGTCAGAGTAACCCCTTTCTGCCCCTTCCCTTTGCCAACTACAACTGTAAAAGCTGAACTTTGGGAATTTCTCCTCCTGTCAGACATGACACTTGGTGGCTTGAGAGAGATTCTGAATATCTAGCTTTTGTAGATATTGCATCTGAGGACCAGAAACCTAATATTCGAACCTTCCTTCCTCCTGCAGAGTCTTTCTGGTATGGACCAACAGGAACCTCCTGTGATTCTAAACAGAAACTCAGTTTCCTGGACTTTTTAAGTTCATTAAACTTTGGACAAATATAAGTTTTTTTTGTCTCTGAGAGTTTGAAAAAAAAAAAAGAAAATCTTCAGTGATCCATCAAAAAGGCTCAAAAAACTTTGGAAAACTCAAAGAAGTACTAAAATCACTGTTTCAATGCACTCATTACTCAGAACTCAGAAACCTAAGGATGACATTTTCCACATTTATTAAAACGGATGGGAAAGTTTTTGGCACATGTGTTTGTTTCAGGAAACGATTTCTTTTTAAAGAAATCCTGGTATGATTCTAAGCGCCATTGCACATGCTTTTACATGCTGTGGACCTGTCGCTTATCCATAAAACATGGTGCTGTTGCCCGCTTCTCCCCCATCCTTAAAGATGTGAATGTTGTTGCCATTTGGAAAGCCCCAGATGAAGCTCAGGGCGCCTCCATTGTTAAGGCTTTGCGCCCTTGTAACAATCGCGAGGGCCTTGTCTTTCCAAGTAGTTTATATTTCAAGTAAAACGTGGGGTGGGCTGGCTGAGTCTTAAGGGGTGGGGAGGAGTTCCAGGACTGTTCACGCCTTAGCAATAATCCTGCAATATATTAGGAAGAAAGTACAAAAACATATGCTGGGAGGAGGCAGGGCTCCCCGGCCGGCTCATTCATCACGTTTCCAGCCCACGCCCCGGGGGATGCTCTGCCGTTGGGGCTTCTCCAAGGCCTCAGCACAACCAAGACATTTTCCCACACTGTTCTGCCTTCTTGCCTTTGGAGCAAAGTCAGCACAGGAAAATTCCCTATTTTTGTCTTTGTGGATCAGATGGCAGGCAGAGGAAATTGACCCGATCTGGATGGCTTTGGGGTTCATTTGTTTTTAAACAATCAGTTAACACCAGGGGAGAAAAATTGTCCAAAATCACAGAACACGTATGTTTTACTTTGGAGGAGTTTAGATGTTAGGAATTAGATTCCACCTGGGACTGATAGGAGCAAGTTTCAAGGCAGAGGCTGGAGTGGGGGACGTACCAATGTTCGGAGGACAGCAGGCTATTCCCAGATTTAGTGTCTGCTGCATGGCCAGGAAGGCAATGGCACCCCACTCCAGTACTCTGGCCTGGAAAATCCCATGGACAGAGGAGCCTGGTGGGCTGCAGTCCATGGGGTCACTAGGAGTTGAACATGACTGAGCGACTTCACTTTCACTCTTCACTTTCCTGCACTGGAGAAGGAAATGGCAGCCCACTGCAGTGTTCTTGCCTTGAGAATCCCAGGGACGGGGGAGCCTGGTGGGCTGCCATCTATGGGGTCGCACAGAGTCGGACACAACTGAAGCGACTCAGCAGCAGCAGCAGCATGGCCGCTAGTCCCGGTCCTTAGCTCTGACTACACATTCGAGGCACTGTCACTTGGGTCTGAGGGAGCAGCTCTTTTGAGCCAGTCCTGGGATAATGTGCTAGAACACACGACATTTATGTGAATAACAGCAGCACCCTTTTCTTCCTCATTAATTGAAGGCTCTGAAATGAATCACTCTTACGGGAAAAAATGTGGCAACAATTCCAGAGAAACATGAAATCATATTTCATATTCACTCTCTCACTAAATGAAAATTTTTTGAGGAGTGGAAGTGAAAGCATCATGTACATAGAACATTCTTTGGAAGTGAAAGTATTATTTCCTCAACTGATAAGTGAAGGAGCCAAGTTCATGTCCTCATCCTAGAGCAGATGGTCCTTGGACTCTCCCCCCCTCCAAAGCATGGTGTAACCTCTGGAGCCAACTTAATTGGGAGATCTTTGTCTCCTCGATTGAAACTCTGGGGTGTTACTAGGTTCACACTTGCCTAGGGCTTCCCAGGTGGTGCTAGTGGTAAAGAACCCACGTGCCAATGCAGGAGACACAAGGGGTGTGGGTTCAGTCCCTGGGTTGGGAAGATTCCCTGGAGAGGAGGGCCTGGCAACACACTGCAGTAATCTTCCTGGAGAATCCCCCGGACAGAGGAGCCTGGCGGGCTACCGTCCACAAGGTCACAAAGAATCGGACACGACATTTACCTAAGCTGTAAATTCACACACAAACACTTGCACACATTAAGACTGATGGTAGGCTTCTCTAGGGCCAGCTCCAAACCCTGTGATAAATTGTGATAAATGTTGACGGTGAAAGAATAATGTAACTAGGACATCCCCTTCTGTGTCCATGCTTCCCACAAGTTTTCAGTTTTAAAAAGAAAGAAGTCTTGGAGAAAGGAATTAGGATGAGAGCAGCAAATCCATCTAAGTATACAACGAAGTCATTTGTTTGAATCCACTTCTTGCCCGACTGAATGTAGTTGTCAGATAGTCTTTTTGTTCCATTTTGACTTCTTTTGTCTTCAAAAGGAGCCATGGCTGCTGAGGGCCATGTGTTCTTACCCCCTTGAAAACGTCCATCTTGGACAGTGTTGAATAGGAAATCCGTGGATGTCATTCTTTGTTCTCTGGCAGTAAGTGTTGCAAAAAAGAAGTCATGTGAAACTCAGCTTCTCCCTGGATGCTGTCCTAACAAAGACTCTTGGGCTTCAAGCAAAGCATTAATAACTCAGAATATTTCCAACAGAAAAGGGCATGTGTTGACTGGATCAGTGATTCCAACAATGTCTGGGTACAGACGCTCAGCAATATCACGAGTCCATGACTCTATACTCTTTTAAAAAGTGTTTTATTTTCACCTGTGTGGGCTGCGTGCTTAGCGTGCCTTCGCACGTGCGTGCTCAGTCACCGGTCATTTCCGACCCTTTGCGACCCCAGAGACTGTAGCCTGCCAGGCTCCTCTGTCCTTGGGTATTCTCCAGGCACGAATGCTGGAGTGGGTTGCCGTGCCTTCCTCTAGGGGATCTTCCAGACCCCGGGACTGAAGCTGAATCCCCTTTGTCTCCTGCATCGGGAGGCAGGTTCTTGACCACGAGAACCACCGGTCCCAGTGATGACCAGCAGCGACTCAGCAACTGTCCCAGAAAGAGAACCCCAATCCAGCAGAAGTCCTGATGCTGAGAGTCTGGCCCAGTGTGGCCTACATCTGCTCGCTCACACACTGCCGGGTCAAGGATGTAACTGGACAAGCTCGGGCCACATGCCTGACCAGAACTGTTGAGACGTGTGAACTGAGTGTGAGAGGGGGTGATTCTCCAAACGATACATGTGGCATTACTGCGAGTTTTGTAACCTGAAGTCATGCAGGACTGGTTTGTCATTTACTTCATAAGCTTCCCTGGTAGCTCAGTGGTAAAGAATCTGCCTACAATGCAGGAAACCTGGGTTTGATCCCTGGGTCAGGAAGATCCCCTGGAGAAGAAAATGACAACCCGTTCCAGTATTCTTGCCTGAGAAATCCCATGGACAGAGGATCCTGGCAGGTTACAGTCCATGGGGTCGCAAAGAGTTGGATACAACTGAGCAACTGAGTGTGCACGTATTCGTTACTGTATAATGAAACAGGGTCGCCATCCTTCGCCTTTGTTTGGTAATTGTTGCATTGCTAGGTTGTGCCTTGGTTCAGAGTTATTTTAGAGAAAATCCTCCAATGCTAACTCATCAAGTTCAGTTCAAATGCTCAGTCGTGTCTGACTCTTTGTGACCCCATGAACAGCAGCACGCCAGGCCTCCCTGTCCATCACCAACTCCTGGAGTCCACCCAAACCCATGTCCACTGAGTCGGTGATGCCATCCAGCCATCTCATCCTCTGTCATGCCCTTTTCCTCTTGCCCTCAATCTTTCCCAGCATCAGGGTCTTTCCAACTGAGTCAGCTCTTTGCATCAGGTGGCCAAAGTATTGGAGTTTCAGCTTCAACATCAGTCCTTCCAGTGAACACCCAGGACTGATCTCCTCTAGGATGGACTGGTTGGATCTCCTTGCAGTCCAAGGGACTCTCAAGAGGACTCTCAAGGGACTGCAACTCATCAAAGGGGCCCTGATAAACATGCTGCCGGAAACGTGGGGTTACAAAACCAGGAAGTGCAATTTAAGAGAGTGTCACCATATTCTAAACACAGTTTGTGAATCTATCATACACAACGGGATTTGGAGTTTTATATGGGCTCACTTTGAATTACATATTCTTGAGCAAAAAATGAAAGTGAAAGTGAAATCGCTCAGTCACGTCTGACCCTCAGCGACCCCATGGACTGCAGCCTTCCAGGCTCTTCTGTCTATGAGATTTTCCAAGCAAGAGTACTGGAGTGGGGTGCCATTGCCTTCTCCAAGTGAAAAATGAAGCCCATAGCAAAGCAGCAATTTAAGAGAGTGTCACCATATTCTAAACACAGTTTGTGAATCTATCATACACAACGGGATTTGGAGTTTTATATGGGCTCACTTTGAATTACATATTCTTGAGCAAAAAATGAAAGTGAAAGTGAAATCGCTCAGTCACGTCTGACCCTCAGCGACCCCATGGACTGCAGCCTTCCAGGCTCTTCTGTCTATGAGATTTTCCAAGCAAGAGTACTGGAGTGGGGTGCCATTGCCTTCTCCAAGTGAAAAATGAAGCCCATAGCAAAGCAGTACACATTGCCTAACCCCATCACTGAGTCAAACAAGGCTGTGGTCTGTGTCTAACTTAATAATGGGGTTAGGCAATGCGCACTGTTTTGCTATGGGCTTCACTTTTTGCTCAAGAATATGTAATTCAAAGTGAGCAAATATAAAACTCCAAATTCTTTTAACTTTGTTTATGATAGAAAGGCAATGCCAAAGAATGCTCAAACTACTGCACAATTGCACTCATCTCACACGCTAGTAAAGTAATGCTCAAAATTCTCCAAGCCAGGCTTTAGCAATACGTGAACTGTGAACTTCCAGATGTTCAAGCTGGTTTTAGAAAAGGCAGAGGAACTAGAGATCAAATTGCCAACATCCGCTGGATCATTGAAAAAGCAAGAGAGTTTCAGAAAAACATCTATTTCTGCTTTATTGACTATGCCAAAGCCTTTGACTGTGTGGATCACTATAAACTGTGGAAAATTCTGAAAGAGATGGGAATACCAGACCATCTGACTTGCCTCTTGAGAAAGCTATATACACGTCAGGAAACAACAGAACTGGACATGGAACAACAGACTGGTTCCAAATAGGAAAAGGAGGACGTCAAGGCTGTATATTGTCACCTTACTTATTTAACTTATATGCAGAGTACATCATGAGAAACGCTGAGTTGGAAGAAGCACAAGCTGGAATCAAGATTGTCGGGAGAAATATCAATAACCTCAGATATGTAGATGACACCACCCTTATGGCAGAAAGTGAAGAGGAACTAAAAAGCCTCTTGATGAAAATGAAAGAGGAGAGTGAAAAAGTTGGCTTAAAGCTCAACATTCAGAAAACTAAGATCATGGCATCTGGTCCCATCACTTCATGGGAAATAGATGGGGAAACAGATGTGTATAAGAGACAGGCACATTTCTGCTTTATTGACTATGCCAAAGCCTTTGACTGTGTGGATCACTATAAACTGTGGAAAATTCTGAAAGAGATGGGAATACCAGACCATCTGACTTGCCTCTTGAGAAAGCTATATACACGTCAGGAAACAACAGAACTGGACATGGAACAACAGACTGGTTCCAAATAGGAAAAGGAGGACGTCAAGGCTGTATATTGTCACCTTACTTATTTAACTTATATGCAGAGTACATCATGAGAAACGCTGAGTTGGAAGAAGCACAAGCTGGAATCAAGATTGTCGGGAGAAATATCAATAACCTCAGATATGTAGATGACACCACCCTTATGGCAGAAAGTGAAGAGGAACTAAAAAGCCTCTTGATGAAAATGAAAGAGGAGAGTGAAAAAGTTGGCTTAAAGCTCAACATTCAGAAAACTAAGATCATGGCATCTGGTCCCATCACTTCATGGGAAATAGATGGGGAAACACTAGAAACAGTGTCAGACTTTATTTTGGGGGGCTCTAAAATCACTGCAGATGGTGATTGAAGTCATGAAATTAAAAGACTCTTACTCCTTGGAAGGAAAATTATGACCAACCTAGATAGCATATTAAAAAGCAGAGACATTATTTTACCAACAAAGGTCCATCTAGTCAAGGCTATGGTTTTTCCTGTGATCATGTATGGATGTGAGAGTTGGACTGTGAAGAAAGCTGAGCACCGAAGAATTGATGCTTTTGAGAACTGTGGTGTTGGAGAAGACTCTTGAGAGTCCCTTGGACTGCAAGGAGATCCAACCAGTTCATTCTAAAGGAGGTCAGTCCTGGGTGTTCAATGGAAGGACTGATGTTAAAGCTGAAACTCCAATACTTTGGCCACCTCATGCGAAGACTTAACTCATTGGAAAAGACCCTGATGCTGGGAGGGATTGGGGCAGGAGGAGAAGGGGATGACAGAGGATGAGATGGCTGGATGGCATCACCAACTCGATGGACATGAGTTTGAGTGAACTCCGGGAGTTGAGTGATGGACAAGGAGGCCTGGCGTGATGCGATTTATGGGGTCGCAAAGAGCTGGACATGACTGAGTGACTGAACTGACTGAACCTCATTGTTTAAGATAAACCAACTTTTCTATTTATCTTTTTCTTTCTCATTCTCTTGCTCTTTCTTTCTCATCATGATGTTAAAAATAAAACAAAAATTGGTATCTATTTCTGCTTTCAGAAAACTGCTAAAAAAACAGATTATACACATGCCTCCTTCACATGTTAAAATCATAAAAATATGTATCTGACTGATTAGTAAAACAATCATAAAACAACAATGTCCAACAATTTTTAATTGAAGTAAAACTCACAAACAGTTGACTGGACAATCCTTGAGTGTACAACCTGATGATTCTGTGTAACCGAAGCTTCCACCTGGATATAGAATTTTTCTGTTACTGCACAAGTTTTCCCTCTCTTCCTTATAGCTAATTTCCACTTCTATAGACAACGATTGATTTGTTCTGTCTGTTCCTGAACCTCATATTAGTGCAGTCACTCAGTATGTATTCTTTAATGCTTAGCATATGCCACTCGTAAAAATTTTAAAATTCACCCATGTTGCTGTATGCACTATTTATTTGCAGAGCTTAGTAGTATTAGTAGTGAGAATGTACCACAATTGGATTGTTCTCTTTGATGGACATTTGACTTGTTTCCAGCTTGGGGTTATTATAAATATAGCTTCTATTTACACACATTGAGGTCGTTTTGTGGTCACATACAGACAGACCTCATAGATACTGTGGATTTCTTTCTAAACCACTGCAATAAAGCAAACTGTGAAATAAAGCAAGTCACACAAATTTTTGGTTTCCCAGTGCACAGAAGTTGTGTTTACAGTATACTGAAGTCTATTAAGCATGCAATAACATTATGTCTTATAAAATAATATAAATACTTAATTAAAATTCCTTTATTGCTAAAAAATGCTAACCGCTATCTGAGCCTTCAGTGAGTTGAAGTCTTTTTGCTGGTAAAGATAATTGCCTCAGTGTTGATGGCAACTCGCTTATAAGTGTAGTAGTTGTTGAAGTTGGGGTAGATGCTGCAATTTCTTAAAACAATGCAGCAGTAAAATTTGCATTTTGTAAAGAACACAATATATCTCTTGCTGAATCCACTTCAACCATGTGTCTATCACAAAATATTTGGCATTTTATTGTTGGATTTTATGAGTTCTTTATGTATTCCGAATACAAGGACTTTGACAGACATATGTATTGTGAATGCTTTTCCCTCGGTATCCAGCTTGACTTGTCATTCTTGGTAGAGACCCTTGATGTGCAGAAATGGTTAACAGTGATGCTCAGTTTATGATTGCTTTCCCTTTTACTTAGTGCATTTTATGGTCTCTCTGTTAAGTCTTGGCCTTACTCAAGGTTGCAAAGATATTCTCTTAATTTCTTCCAGAGATTTTAGTTTTAGCTTTTATGGTTTGGGCTCATGTTAAGTGCTCCATCTCAAATTAATTTCTTTTGGTATATGAGGCAGAATTAAGCTTTGGTTTACCGTATTATGTTTGTCTAATTGTTCTAAAATTACTCATGACAAGACCATGCTTTCCCCAACGCATGATACTGCACCTTCATCAGAAGTCCTATGACTATGTGGACCTCCTTCTCAACATCCTGCTCGATTGATCTGTTTCTCTATCCTATGTCAAAACCACAATGTCTTGGTGATTGTAGCTTATAGCAAGTCCTGGCATCAGGGAGTGAAAATTCTCCACATCTATTGCTTCCGTGGTGACTCCGTGGGGAGGAATCCCCCTGCCAGTGCAGGAGCAGCAAAGGACACAGCGTCGATCCCTGGGTTGGGAAGATCCCCTGGAGGAGGAAAGGGCAACTCACTCTCGTATTCTTGACGGGCAGTTCCATGGACGGAGGAGCCTAGTGGGCTACAGTCCACGGGGTTGTGAAGAGTTGAACACGACTGACCGACTGCGCACATACTTGTCTTTAAGGTTGTTTCAGTTATCCTAGGCTCTTTCGATTACACAGTTTAGAGTCAGCTGATTACTATTCACAGAAACGTGTGCTAGGATTTTCAGTGGGATTGCATTGAAACTACGAATCAGTTGGGAGGAGAACTGACATCTTGATAATGTTGAATTTTCTAGTCCATGAACTTTATCTCTCTACCTTTAATTTCTCTCAGAAATTGTTTTTATAAAAGTTTTCAGTCAGAGATGAAGCATGGCTTTTATGACATTTGTTCTTAAACATTTTGTTTTTTGATGCTATTGTAGATAGCGCTTTTTAAAAAACAAAAAGTTTTTCATTTGCATGTGGCTAATACAAATAATTACAGTAGATTTTTTTTATTGACCTTATCCCATGATCTTGTTTAATTGGTCCAGCAGCATTTTTGTAGCTTCTTCAATATTTTCTATGTACATGAAATCATGTTAACTGCAAATAAAAACAGCTTTACTCTTTCTTTCTCAAATGTTATAGAATCTTCTTTCCCTTCTTTATCACTCTGCTGAATTGAAGTGCGAAGAACAACCCTACAGGAAGGCATTCAATGTTCTGCCGGTAAATATAGTAATAACGTAGGCCTTCCCAGGTGGCGCCACTGCAGGACACAGGAGAGACTCGAGTCCACTCGATCCTCGATCCTTGGGGCAAGAAGATCCCTTGGAGGAGCCACGGAAACCCACTCCAGTATTGTTGCCGGGGAAGTCTATGGACAGAGGGGTCTGGCAGGCTGCAGTCCACAGAGGTGCAGAGTCAGACAAGACTGAAGTGCCCGAGCACGCACTCGTAATAATACACGTAAGTGGCTGGCTGTTCTTTCATAGATGCCCTTTTGCAGAATGAACACATTTTCCTTAATTTGTAGTTTGATGTAGTGATTAATATAGTGATTCATGTAATGAGGTACGTAGATTTGATGTAGTGATACGTTGATGTTGAATTTCAACAAATGCTTTTTTTCTGTATCTATTGAAGTGATCATTTTTCCCCCTTTATTAATGTGATGAATTGGTTTCAAATGTTATAAATCTTACTTGCTTAGGACATATTTTTGTATTATCCTTTCTACATATTGTTGAGTTTTATTTCTTAGTGTCTTATTAAATATTTTTATGAAGAATGTTTGTCTTTAATTTACATTTTTGTCATACTTTTCTCAATTTTTGATATCAGAGATACACTGGCCTCAAAAAATGAGTTGGGGAGTGGCCCTTCCTAGTTGATTTTTGGAGAGAGTTTGTGTATGAATGGATTAATTTTTTGGTAAGTTTTCCCTACATTTTTTATTTCAATGATTTCATCTGCTCTTACTTTTATTTCTTTAAGTGATTTGTGTTTTCTTTATACACTAGCTTCTTAAGAAGGAGACTAATATTCATTTTCAATTTCTTTTTTGGATAGCATATGCATTTAAACTTGCAAAGTTTCCATCTTGTACTGCTTTTTCTGAATCTCATATGTTTTTGATATGTTTATTTTCATTATAATTTGATTCAAAACATTATATTGTGATTTTTCCCTTTGAATACAACGTTACTGAGAAGTGCATTTTAAATTTTATAAATATTGGATTTTTAAAAATAACTATTTTCTTGTTATAATTTCATTTAATCAGGGAACACGCAGCATAAGATTTTGAAACCACTGGGATTTTATTTTCACGGCCCTGCGTGTGGTTCTCCTTGGTGAACACTTCATGGGCACTGAAAGATGGTGCTTGTCTATGGCTTTGGCTGTGCATTCTTCTGTAAATATCAGCTAGGTCAAGGCAGTCGATAGAGCTGTCCAAATTTCCCATATACCTAATTTGTTAATTAGTGATAATTTAAATTCCTGAGAGAGAAGTGTTAAAATCTCAGACAATGATTGTGCTCTATTTATTTCTCCCTTTAATTCTATCAGTTTTTGAAACTTTGCTTTTACGAGTATTTATATTTCTTCTTGTTATGTCTTCCTCAGAAAAAGAGTTTTTATCGTCAGGAAATGATTCGTGTTCTCTCCGGTGATGGATTTGTTCTGAATTCTATGTTTTTGTTATTAACATAGCCACACAAGCTTTCTTAAGCATACATTTTATGTTATACATTTTCCTATTCTTTTATTTCTAATCTGTCATTTCCTTATATTTAGAATGTAATGCTTGTAGTAATCAGATGATTAGGTTTTATCTTTTTATGTGATCTGAAAGTTTGTCTTTTGAATAGTGTTTTGTCCATTTATATTTAATGCAGTTGCCACTATCTTATTCATTTTCTATTTTTCCCATCAATCTTTTATTCCTTTTTCCACTTTATTCTCTTTTTTCAAGTTATAAATTTTAAAAGTTTAACTTTTTGCTTTTTCTTTTCTAGCTAGGCCTATTGGTGGTGGTATTGTTGGTTTTCTTTTGTATTTAGCGGTTACTGTAGTGATTAAATTGTGCATTTTAACCTAGCATTGTCTACTTAAGATTAATATTAAACACTTCTGATAAAATATCAAGTATTATTCCATTTAAATTCACTGTCCTATGTACAGTTGTCTTAATACCGTTTACTATTATATATCTTAAAAATTTCACGATATAATATTGATAGTTTACCATGAAGAAATTAAGAATAGTTTCTGATATTTATCCATGTATTGACTGTTCATAGTGCTCTTTATTCCTTCCTGTATTTCCAAGTTTTGTTTTATCATCATTCATAAAAAACTTTATCATTTTTTATAGCTCATGCATGTTTCCTTGGCTTTCATTTCTCTAAGGTGTTTTCACTCTCATTTCAAAAGATACTTTCAATGCATATATATTACAGAATTGACAGTTTTAATGTTGCAGCTCTTTAAAGATTTCATTACTTTATACACTGGCTTACTTTTTTTGTTTGTTTTCCTGATTAGCAGTTAGGAGTTAGTTCCGTTCTGTGTGTATTTAATATATTGTTTTTATCTGACTGATTTCAAAATGGTTCTTTTTGTCTTTGGTTTACAGTAGTTTTACTCTGACATGGCCAGGTGGGCTTTTGTTTCTATTTATCCCAATAAGTGACTGCTGTGCCCCTCAAATCTGTAGGCTGATGCTTTCCACAAAACTTAAATTCTCCAACATATGTACATTTCTGTCGACTGTTTTTCATCTTGATCAGGGGTCACATTTTTCCTGTTTTGTCTCATAATTTTTGATGCTACGCTAAACACTGTATATGACAAAAGAAGTAACGTCATGTTTTCCTTGAGGTTGAGCCTTGTTCTGGAAGGTGTTTCAGCTGGCAGATCCCACTGATCCCATCAACTCACCTTCAGTCTTTGTTAAGGTGACTGAATATATTTTGGTTTGGGTCTTAGTTCTAGCATATAACTCTCTCTCATTCTGTATGTATCTATCTGCCTAGATACAGATCCCCAGAGAGAGAGAGAATATAAACACACAATGCTTTTTCAATTAAAGAGATGATGTTTACTTTTTCACCAATGATTAAAATTATTAAGAATAAATAAAACTGCTTAGAACATTTATAGGAAAAAATTAGAATTCTGCTAAAAGATTCAACGTGGAAACATGTCCTATACTTACAATGAATAGATACTTGGCAATAGAAATTAAATATAATCCAAGTAAAAACTTCTATTGGAATTTTTTACTTTGTCAGACTCCAGATTTAAAAAACATATTGTTCTTCCATAAATAGAAAAGTCCAAAGATGGAAAATTCATGAGGTAAAAAATAAACTATCCAGATGTTATATGTATTATGAAGCTTTAGTAAGATAAAGGATTTGAAACAAATAAAAATAGAACAATATAATAAAATATAAATATAAAAATAGAATAAAAGATGTATAAAAACTCTAACACAAATATAAATGCTGTATATGATAAATGTAACATTTAAAAGCAGTGAGAAAGATAAATTATATAGGAAACACTGTTGAACAAATAACTATTTAACAACAAAAAAATTCAACCTGGGGCTCTTGGTTCATACTTTATATACCAATGTAAATTCCATATGGATCATAAATTTAAGGTGTAAAATCCAATTTAAGAACAAAACATGTAAGATTTTTTATTCAATGTGGAAAAGAACTTGGTTAGCAGGAAACGAAATCCACAAATGGCAATTAAAAAAAAACTATATAAATTTACTGACTCGGTATCAAAAATTACCCAAAGTAAAAAGATAGATAACAAGCTGGGAGCAAAGATAATTTTACCAGGTAAACAATAAATACTTATATTCCATTCTTGATACGTAAAGAGCTCTTACAGGACATTTGGGAAAAGTCACTATCTAATACACAACTGTGTAAAGACTTGAATAAACATTTCATGGATGAGTCAGTCAGGTCAGTCGCTCAGTCTTTGCAACCCCATGGACTGCAGCACGCCAGGCCTCCCTGTCCCTTACCAATTCCCGGAGCTTGCTTAAAGTCATGTCCATCCAGTAAGTGATGCCATCCAACCATCTCATCCTCTGTCGTCCCCTTCTCCTCCTGCCTTCAATCTTTCCCAGCATCAGGGTCTTTTCCAAGGACTCAGCTCTTCGCATCACGCGGCCAAAGTATTGGAGTTTCAGCTTCAGCATCAGTCCTTCCAATGGACACCCAGGACTGATCTCCTTTAGGATGGACTGGTTGGATCTCCTTGCAGTCCAAGGGAATCTCAAGAGTCTTCTCCAACACCACAGTTCAAAAGCATCAATTCTTTGGTGCTCAGCTTTCTTTATAGTCCGACTCTCACATCCATACATGACTACTGAAAAAACCATAGCTTTGACTAGATGGACCTTTGTTGGCAAAATAAGGTCCTGTTTCTTAATACGCTGTCTCAATTGATAATAGCTTTCCTTCCAAGGAGCAAGCATCTTTTAATTTCATGGCTGCAGTTGCCATCTGCAGTGATTTTGGAGCCTCAAAATATAAAGTCTGTCACTGTTTCCTTGTTTCCCCATCTATTTGCCATGAAGTGATTGAACCAGATACCATAATCTTAGTTTTCTGAATGTTGAGCTTTAAGCCAACTTTTTCACTCTCCTCTTTCACTTTCATCAAGAAGCTCTTTAGTTCTTCTTCGCTTTCTGCCATAAGGGTGGTGTCATCTGCATATCTGAGGATATTGATATTTCTCCAGGCAATCTTGATTCCATCTTGTACTTCATCCAGCCTGCCATTTCGCATGATGTACTCTGCATATAAGATAAATAAGTAGGGTGACAATATGCAGCCTTGACATACTCTTTTCCTGATTTGGAACCAGTCTGTTGTTTCATGTCCAGTTTTAATTGTTGCTTCTTGACCTGCATACAGATAACCACGATGGTGTGGTCACTCACCTAGAGCCAGACATCCTGGAATGCGAAGTCAAACGGGCCTTAGGAAGAATCACTATGAACAAAGCTAGCAGAGGTGATGGAATTCCAGTTGAGCTATTTCAAATCCTAAAAGATGACACTGTGAAAGTGCTGCACTCAATATGCCAGCAAATTTGGAAAACTCAGCAGTGGCCACAGGACTGGAAAAGGTCAGTTTTCATTCTAATCCCAAAGAAAGGCAATGCCAAAGAATGTTCAAACTACCGCACAATTGTACTCATCTCAGACACTAGCAAAGTAATTCTCAAAATCCTCCAAGTCAAGCTTCAATAGTACATGAACCATTGAACTTCCAGATTTCCAAGCTGAATGTAGAAAGCACAGAGGCACCAGAGATCCAATTGCCAACATCCATTGGATTATCGAAAAAAGCAAGAAAGTTCCAATTTCATGGATAAAGAAATACAAATGATTTTAAACTTTGGGTAAAAAGTTTCATTCTATATTAAAAATAAAAATCAAACAAGACACCATTTCTATCTCTTAGATTTATAAAACATTAAAAAAATCTTAACACCTTGTATGAATGAAGTTGAGTGAAAACCATCATTTTGTACACTTTTAGTGGCGCTTCTCAGGAGATAGGGCTTCCCTGGGGGCTCAGAGGTTAAAGTGTCTGCCTGCAACGCGGGAGACCCGGGTTCGGTCCCTGGGTTGGGAAGAGCCTCTGGAGAAGGAAATGGCAGCCCACTCCAGTATTCTTGCCTGGAGAATCCCATGGATGGAGGAGCCTGGTAGGCTATAGTCCACAGGGTCGCGAAGAGTCTGACACGACCGAGCGACTTCACTTCACTTTCTCAGGTGACACAGTGGTAAAGAATCTGCCTATCAATGCAGGAGACGTGGGTTTGATCCCTGGGTCAGGAAGATCCCCTGGAGGAGGAAATGGCAAACCACTCCAGGATTCTTACCTGGGAAATCCCATGGACAGAAGGGCCTGTGGGGATGGGGGTGGGGTTCAGTCCATGGGACAGAGGAACCTAGTGGGCTACAGTCCATGGGGTCACAGAGAGTTGGACATGACCGAGCATACACATTTTTCATGGAGTGTACATTTTAGCTTCATCTTCACATACAGTTTGATCTCTTTACCCAGGAATTCTCCTTCAGTACCCATCAGAAAAGAATGCTCATTTTAATTGCAGAAAAAGATTAGAAAAAAAAATTGTCCAATAATAGGTTGTTCTTTAAATGATTTTTGGTATATCTATAAAGCAGGAGAGAAAAAAAAGATGTACTGGTATATGCCTTGATAAGGAATCGAGTTGTATTTTTAATTAAAAAAACAATATACATAATATATTACATTCATGTAAATAAGCAAGGTCCACAGAAATAAGCTTGTGTGTCCTTGAAGGATACACAAGAAACCAGGAGTGACTGTGACCTCTGAGTGTGAAGTTTCACCCGCTAGGGAGGGAAGGAGACTTCCTTTCTGGCTGTACTTTATTCTACAGTTTAATTTTTTGTAATGTATATAATTACTTTTTATTAAATATTTTACAGCATTATTTATGAGTCCCTTTCCAAGTCTGACATTCTAGGAGGCTGTGGTCATGAAATGGTAATGAGGCAGCGAGACTGGACAGAATCTGAAAGATTTCAGGTCAGCGAGTATGTTGGGAGTTTAGAAAACTTCCTTAATGTGGTTTATTCTGAGTCAATTTGTAAACAAGTTACTAATACTCATTTCATAGTATTTTTAGGAGTTTTGAACTATGGATAGCTGTGCTATGAATCACATATTCATATTTACATGACAGTTAGATTCATTGCTTCCTCTGTGACAGTGAAAATACTGTGTAAAATATTTTGAAGTCTTCAATGTGATTGACAGTTTCCTTTTATAAGCTGAAGGATCTCATTCATACCAGCCACAGCTTGGCCTCCTTGCTCTGCTGACCTTTGTTTCTCTTCAAAGGGGGATGTTACTCTGAGCCGGACTGACTGGAATCATGAGATGTTATAAATCTTCTCATCCACATTCGTTGTATTCACTGATAAAGAGGCGTTAAGTGTAAAGTATCGTTTGATCATCCTAGGACGGTGAATTCACTACTCTGGACAAGCGGGCACAGTCCATAACACCAGGGTCTGTCTGTCTGTAAGATCTGTGACAAACCAGCAGGACCAATGGGCTTCCCCTGTGGCTCAGTGGAAAAGAATCAGCCTGCCAAAGCAGGAAACACAGGAGACACGAGCTCGTCCTTAGGTCAGGAAGATCCTCTGGAGAAAGGGAAGGCTCTCCACTCCGGTATTCTTACTTGGAGAATCCCACGGACAGAGGGGCCTGACGTGCTATGGTCCATGGGGTCACAAAGAGACAGACGTAACTGCAACGACTTAGCACACGGGGCAGCGTGGCAGACGGCGCGATGGCCTCTCTCCTGTCCCTGAATTTCTGGGGTGATCACACCAAGGCTACTAGCTGTCCTCATGACTCCTATTTATTTTGCCCATTCCTGTTCAGGGATCACGTTGCCGTCGGCCGGCTTCAGCCCACAAACCTCTTTGCTGTCACTGAACTCACACTCTGTTCCCTGCACTCTGGGGCCACCCAGACATCAGGTGCCCAGCTCAGGGGGTTTCCAGGCCACTAGGGGACAAGCACGAGACGCAGGGAGACACACACAGTAACTTGGAGTTACAGCCGCTTGGAAATCAGGCCACCTCTGAAATCTAAGGAAGGAAAAGCCCAAGATAGGGTGGAGTTTATAAAACCCTGTGAGTTCATCAGAGAACTTCCAGCTTCATCCCAGGTGCCGACTCTGGTTTTGTACCCGGAGCGGTCTTCCCAAAGTGAGAGGTGGTCGATTCTGGAGTAGCTGAGCTCTCGGAGGAGAGGCTGTGCTAAGGGTCTGGGGGGAAGGTCAAGACTTTGAAGAACGAGACTGTGTATGTGGCTTTTTCTTCCAGGCTGCAAGGGCACCTGCCCAACATCCCATCTGAACACCTGGGTGAAGATGCTGGAGAACTGTCTCAGGCCTGCTGACGCACAGGCTCTGGACTTGGGCAGGGGGGACACGCATCTTAGGCGGAACCCGGGGGATCCACGTGCCCCGGAGCCCCCAGCTTCAGAGTCGTTAGCAGCTACCCTGGGCCCGGAGTCTGTGCTTCCTGGCTCCTCCCAGTGCTCACCGAGTGACAGGAAGAGTCTTCCTTCTCAAGAGGAGGCCCAAACGTGGAAACTGAGATGAGCTCTGATTCTCCCCAACTAGGAAATTCAGTCCAGTTCGATTCGGTTCAGTCGCTCAGCTGTGTCTGACTCTGCGACCCCATGGACTGCAGCACGCCAGGCCTCCCTGTCCATCACCAGCTCCCAGAGCTTACTCAAACTCATGTCCATCCAGTGATGCCATCCAGCCACCTCATCCTCTGTCGTCCCCTTCTCCTCCTGCCTCCAATCTTTCCCAGTGTCAGGGTCTTTTCAAATGAGGCAGGTATTCTCATCAGGTGGCCAAAGTATTGGAGTTTCAGTTTCAAAATCAGTCCTACCAATGAACACCCAGGACTGATCTCCTGTAGATGGACTGGTTGGATTTCCTTATAGTCAAGAAGGAGGGCAATTCGATAGCCTGAGTCCCTCTGTGGACTCATCTTATTTGTTTGAAGGGAAAAGAGTTTTTTTTATATATTAGTATTATCAGGAAGAGTCAGGTAGAGGAGCAGGAGGCAGAGAAGGAACAATAGGGGGTAAGGCCAGACATTTATTCACTTTAGAGACATTGTCTGAGCATGTGATCTGTGCCAGGCAGTTTTGCACGTGCCCAAGGATTGAGGGCAGGAGGAGAAGGGAGAGGCAGGGGATGAGAGGGTTAGATGGCATCACCGACTTAATGGAGATGAGTTTGAGCAAGCTCTGGGAGACAGTGAAGGGCAGGGAAGCCTGGTGTGCGGCAGTGCATGAGGCTGCAAAGTTGACATAACTTAGCGACTGAACAACAATAGAAGCCAAGGCCTGAGCTCTGGGATAACAGAGCTTGGTTTGCTTCTCGCAGGACCGGAGGCGACAGCAGGCCCACAGCCAGCAGACACTGCCCAGGCCGCCCTCTTGGTTCACAGGCCAGCTGAGCACCGAGGTCTACCCTTACCTGCTTTTGTTCCCTCCCATTCTTGCCTCTCTGAGTGGAGCTGGGACACTGAAGATCTGTGTCCCTCTCCACTTAGGATTCCTTCCAGGTCATTTGGAATTCATTCCCGGGACTCGCTCCAGATAGAGTCACATACCTCAGAGCGCTGGATCACTCACTGATGTTGCTGTTTTAACCGTTTTCTGCAACTTTATGTGTCCTAAGTTTGCTAGGCCCCAGAGCTTCCTAAGTGCCTGATTTGAAGAGTGGTAAGTTTTGCAGAGCAGATAAAGCAGAACAACAGGGAACACATTGTTTTTGCATTAAGCTGTGGACTTGCTCCCAGTTCTCCTGGAACATGGCATCTCTCATGTAATCTGCTTTCAGACAGCCCTGAAGTGGCCCCACACAGATGTGTGAATGAACACCCGCCAGTTTTGGGGTGCTGGTCATAAAGGTGGCACCAGCTCTCAGCAGCTGCCCTGCGGAGAGGTGCAAACTAATATCACCCCCTCCTTCCATGCTTGGCCAGGTGCTTGGGCTCTTTCTGGCTGTTTTTCCCAAGATAACTTCAGCTTGGATGCTTCCAGCTCAGCTTGGCCAAGTTGTATCCATCCGATTGTCATCAACATCACCACCACCATCCGGGGGTATTTCCTGTGTGCCTCTTGCCAACTGTTGCCAATTCTACTAATGTCCTTGACTGGCTGGCATGTGCCAGACCCTGTGCTAAGCTCTGGGCAAAGGGCCACACATAGCTTTCTGGCTCAAGGAGCCCAAGCTGGAAGGATCAGGGTAATGTGCAAACACAGCATTTCAGAATAACACAAATTGAGGTATGAACTGGATGTTACAGGGACAAAACAGGGTCACGTAGAAGTGATCAAGGGCAGTGATGTCCAGGAAACCTTCTCAGAGCAACAGTGCCCAGAGAAGGATGAGTCAGGATAAGCTAGGCAAGGGAAAGCAATGAGTTCAGAAAATTCTCCGAGGGCATCGAAACTTGGGTCAAGGTCAAAATGAGAACTGGGAAGAAACTCCATCTCTGTTTCTGCCATGGGTCAGAATCAGATGGGAGGCTGGCTGAGGCTCTGGGTTGCTTCCTACGTGGACCAGCGAGATTTACGTCATGTGCTTTCTCCTAGCGTGAATCCTCCTGGCTCTGGACCATCTGAGGAGAGTCTCAGAGAACCCCTGCCAGCATCTCATCCCACCCTGCTCTATTGAGGGACCCCAGAAGCAAGGTCCAGGGAGCCAGGCTGGTCCAATTGAGAGAGGATCGTGGATCAAGATCATAAGGCTCTCTCTGCTTTTGCTTTGGTTTGGCATCAATAAACAGCTGGGGCCTTCCATTAGGAAAATGAACTGTTATCTGAGTTCATCTACTATTTAGCCCATACGAACATATTCCTGACCATCCTCAAAATGCATTTGATGGTTTTCGCTTTCAGACAGAAACCCGTTAAGGATTATGCTGTTGCTGTTCTGTCGCCCAGTCTGTCTGATGCTTTGCGATTCCATGAACTGCGTGCAGCGCACCAGGCTTTCCTGTCCTTCAGCATCTCCTGGAATTTGCTCAAATCCATGTCTATCGAGTTGGTGATGCTATCTAACCATCTCATCCTTTGCCACCTTCTTCTCCAATTGCCTTCAATCTTTCCAAGCATCAGGGTCTTTTCCAATGAGTCAGTTCTTCACATCATGTGGCCAAAGGATTGAAGCTTCATCTTCAGTATCAGTCCATTCAATGAATATTCAGGGTTGATTTCCTTTAGGGTTGACTGGTTTGAGCTCTTTACTGTCCAAGGACTCTTAAGAGTCTTCTCCAACACCACAATTTGAAGGCATCAGTTCTTCAGTGCTCAGCCTTCTTGACAGTCCAGCTCTCACATCTCTACATGACTACTGAAAAAAAACAAGGATTATGAATGGCTTTTCCTTATAACTTCTTAGCGTCTTTTAATCTAGGATATGTCCCCCTGTTTTCTTTTAATGACTTTTTTCAGACCAAGTTTTTTTAAGGGCTTCGTTTATAGAAAGTCCTATTCTGGAGGCTGCTGGATGGCTTCCTTGTGGTAGTTTAACTTGCTCTTCTATCCCCTATGCTTCCAGTAAACTGTAAGTAGGTCTAAAGCCTTGATTTAGTTAAATGAGTTTGGCAACGATAGTTGAATGTCATATCCCTGCACTTCATGGGCACATGGCAGATTCTCCCACAATTGTTGATGCTGCTCAAGATAATAACTGTCATGTCCTTCCCTAATGAAGACACATTTTTCCTATTGAACTTGGAGGAGGGCAGTGAGCAATACTTGATTGTTCTTTCACCTAATTGTTCTAGCGTCTATTGTTAGCTCTTGCTTCTTGAATCAATTATTTCTTTGGTGAATGGAAAATTGTGATTTTTTTAAAGGAATGAGCTTGTCTTATATTGAATATGATTATAAAATGTGACATTGTCTTTTTATTTCTGGTTGTTGTATTTTATTTATCATGCTTATGTATATAGACTAGTTTTTATGGTCTGTTCTGATGAACAAAACCGCATGAACTCTAAAGGCATTTCTGTGCCTTTGCGCCAGTATTCTCCGAGAAACAACTCCTAAAAGTAGAGATGAAGCTCTATGTAGGGAAAGTTTTCATGAAAATTGCTAGAATTCTCACCAGAAGAGCTGAACTGAAGCCTTCTGTCTCCAGCAGCAAGGCCTGCACCCTGCTGTCCTCTGGGCCTGCCCAGTGCAAGAGCACCACAGTCTCGGGGTGGACCACAGAAGTCTATGGTCTTCATATGAAGATGACTGTTTCATAAACAGAAAAAAAGGGAAAAATACAATGCTAACTGAACTCAACAATTCACAAAATGGTGGTCTTCACAATTCTTTCTTTCCTGACCAGCAGTCTCCTGTAAAGAGAGTTTCTTCCTAGCCTGGCTCCCTCTCAAGTGACTACCTGCCTGCGTGCGTGCTAAGTCACATCGGTCGTGTCTGACTCTTTAAGACCCCATGGCCTGTAGCCTGCCAGGCTCCTCTGTCCATGAGATTCTCCAGGCAACAGTACTGGAGTGGGCTGCTATGCGGGATCTTCCAGACCCAGGGATCAAACCATGTTTCCTGCAGCTCCTGCACTGCAGGCAGATTCTCTACCACTGAGCCATTGGGGAAGCCCCCAAGAGACTATAGTTCCTCCTAAAGAAAGAGGAACGTGCCTCTGAAATAACCACTTTTGCCTTCTGGTTCTCTTTCTTTTTTACATCACACACACACACACACACACACACACACACACATGTCCCCCAGGCTATGAATTACCATGCATTCACATTTGTATTAATAATAAGTTACTGTCATCAGCAGCAGCATTATTATTGATGTTCCACTGTCTGTCCTGAATGTGGCCGGCGGGAATCCCTTCACGCTGGCCCTGGTGTGCTTGTGAGAGGCCTCCATTTGTGTCTGAATTCTTTCTTACTCTCTGATAGGAAAAGACATCTAGCCTCACCCTGTGCTTTCCATACCCCAGAGCAGGAATCAGCATCGAATCCTGTTTCTATAGAACTGGGAATGGCATTTAGAAATCAAAGTTCAGATGCTGAATGTGCCCCCTGATACTGAGCTCTCCTTGCCTTTGGGGGCTATTATTGGAGAAAGTGAGTTCATCTGGATATTCCAGCTCAAATTTTGGGCTTCCCAGGTGGCCCCAGTGATAAGGAACCCACCTGCCAATACAGGAGATGTAAAAGACTCAGGTTCAATCCCTGGGTTGGGAAGATCCCCTGAGGAGGGCATGGCCACCCGCTCCAGTGTTCTTGCCTGGAGAATCCCATGGACAGAGAAACCTACAGTTCATGGGATCGCATAGAGTCAGATGTGACTAAAGCGACTTAGCATGCATGTTCAAATTTTACAAGATATTCCTTTGTCATTCAGTCGCTCAGTCATATCCAATGCTTTGCAACCCCATGGACTGCAGCACGCCAGGCTTCCCTGTTCTTCACCATCTCCCGGAGCTTGCTCAAACTCATGTCCATTGAGTCGGCGATGCCAAGCAACCATCTTGTCCTCTGTCGTCCCCTTCTCCTCCTGCCTTCAATCTTTCCCAGCATCAGGGTGTTTTCTAATGAGTCGGCTCTTCGCATCAGGTGGCCGAAGTATTAGAGCTTCAGCTTCAGCATCAGTCCTTCCAATGAATATTCAGGATTGATTTCCTTGTTCCTAACTTCTTTGAATTTATATATCTTTTTATATGGAAAATGTTTGCTCCTACTTTTTAACTTTATCACTTGACATTATTACACTTTTTCAAACTTTCTATGTGAACCTCCTAGTATCTGATAGATGAGAAATGGTACTTTCAGTATCATCTTAATCTGCACTTCTCTTCTTGTGAGTGAGGTGAATATTTTGCTTGTGTTTCAGGGCAGTTTTCCTTTCTTTATCTATGAACTGGCTGATCAGGTCACTTGCCTGTTTTCCTACCCAGATTTTACTCATTGGCTTTCTATATTTTAAGAGCTTTCTCTAGATCAGGGCTAAACCTCCTAGTTTTTGACAGAAGATGTGAGTATTTCCTCTGCTCTGTCATTGTTTGTGAGTGTTTGCTTGCAGAGGTTTTTATTTCCAAAAAAAAGATAAGAGGACTGTTATTGGCCGAAATGGCCTACCAATAAGCTGTGGTACAAATACAGTGCTCACTGAGCAGGATGAACGCTAGAGATAAGCTCTCACTGGTGCAGCTGGGGTATTCAAGGGAATGCGTGGCTCCCGCCTGCTCAGAAGAGGCACAAGACTCCAGCTAGGCCCCTGGGCTCTGCCCCAGGAACCTTTTCAACTGAACCCTGGGTGCCATCCCTGGCTCCATCTGTTAGGTTTGGAAGAATTCTGGTTGCTGGACGCCAACCAGGAGGGTGACTCAGTCCTGAACCATGGGATGTGGTCATGTTGACCTTGAGTGACGCCTTCACAAAAAAGGTTGCTGCTCACCCAAAGAGCAGAGTGCGGGACCTCCTGGACTCTCGGGGAGGTTGTATGAGCTGTCTCACACTTGTTTGCTACCCGAAGTTTGTTTGGTAAGTATGTATGTGTGGCTATATCAATCCACTCTCCAACAGGAGGGAGATGGTGCCCACACAGAAGAACTCGAGTTGAGGAGGGAGGTGATGTCTGTAGTGAGAGAGGACAAGTGTGAGGCAGAGGGGAGCTCACAAGTCTGGGAGTCCTAGGCTGGGATGTCACCTGTTAGCCTAAAGCATCCATGGAATAGCAGATCCTGCAGCTGGGCCTCAAGAGGGAATTTGCAGAGAGAAGGTCACTTTGAGAGCAGCAGTGAGGTTTAGTCACAGGACAAAGGCTTCCCAGAGTGACTTTTCAGAGCAGTAGCCAGGGGAAGGTGTACTTGGCTGTGCTGTCTTCCTCCCTCTGATGTTATGTTAGATCCTGAAGTCAGCTAGTGTCCAGAGGATGAAGGAGCCCTGGCTGTCAGCCTCCTGGGGCAGAGCCGGTTGCAGAGGATGACTCTTAATCAGTCGGTCATGTCCGGCTCTTTGTGATCCATGAACTGTAGCCCAACAGGGTCCTCTGTCCATGGGATCTGCAGGCAAGAATGCTGGAGTGTGTTGCCATGCCCTCCTGGAGGGGACCTTCTCCATCCAGGGATTGAACCTGGGTCTCCTATGTTGCAGGCAGATTCTTTACCACCAAGGAGCCACCAAGGAAGGGGATGAGAGCAAAGAGCTAGTGCTCATCCATGTCCAACCTTCTCCCATGATCCTCCAGGAAGGACCTCAGAGTTGCCCGTGAGTCACTTACATGGATCAGTATGTGACACGCAGCTGCCGAGGAGAGGGGTCAGGTGGGAGAGTCTGCAGTGGGAAGGACTATACATCTGTTTAATCTCTAAGAAGTTGCTCCAAGAATGGAAGCCAGGCCCATGGGACTGTGCCAGGAAGCATGGGTTCCTGGGGGACTGACCAGACTCAGGGATGGGTATGATGTCAAGGTTTCAGAAACTTAAAGATGTTCCAAATCTGGGAGCTTAGGTGTCCCACAAACACAACATGGAAGCCAGGTGGAGGGGATGGCTTTGGGGAGTAGAATCCAGGGAGCAACCTGGTGGCTGAGAGGTAGGAACAGATGTACTGGAATCTGGGGACAAAACTGGGCTGTCATGCCTGCAGGGATAAGTGTAGCAATGGATTGTTGTGAGGATTGTCGTGAGCTCATGTGCTCACCCGGGGAGAATTAGAGATGGAAGACATAAGAGCAAAGGGAGGGCCACCACTGAGATAAATGTATGTTTATAACCCCCGACTCACTGCCTTTCAATGGTCTAGTCAACGTCATCTAGTCAGTATCGACCCAGGCGACTGTGTGTCAGATGTGGGTGGATGCTGGTACTCGGGAGGGAGCAAAGGGACAAACACTGGGTCCTTGCATTGTGGTGGGGGACAGAGGAGAAAGATGGATAACCACAATACGCCGTAGGCTGGCTGGACAGTGACAGGTAGGGTGTGGTTGACTAGTACGCCCGGGTGCTCCACCTGCCGCCACGGGTGTGCTTGGACCAGGCGTGTGAGAGCTGTAAGGGATGGGAAAGAGGTGCAGGCCAGCTGCTCCTCCCACAGGAGGCCCAACAGGCCGAAGGAGTGGCGGCAGTTGACGTCCTGGATGGAGCTGGCCTGGACCGCAGGCACGGGCTCCGAAGCCCCCAGCCATTCCCACTGCACTATGTGCAGACTCGTCTGGTATGAGGTGGGGGGCAAGGAACACAGAAGCCCCCTCCCAGCCACGTGGTTATCAGGACCCCCAGCATGGAGGCAGGAAGGATATGCTGACTTTTAGGAAGATTCTGCCCCCAAAACTCTAAATCAGAGGTAGAGTTCTAAGCTCCAGTGATTATTATTAAGCAAACATTTCAAATTCTCTGAGTGGATGGCCCTCCCAAATGTCTCTGGTTTGACACTGAATTGGGATTTTTCTGTTTAATTTACAGAGGTGATGCCTCCGGGGCCCTGAGGGAGTGGGCTTCTCCTTGCCCTCCGTGCAGCTCTCCTCTGCCTCGCGAAGGGCAGGAAATGATTTCCCTCCACTGTCTCTTTGTCCAGATGTGCTCGGCCTGTACAGTGGTCACCTCTACAGATCCAAGAAGAGCTAGAAACCTACTTGATTAGCAATAAAATTCCTGGGAGGTGGACTCTGGGAAATGTAGCCTGCATCCCCTGGGGCTGGCCCCGGTGGAGTGAGGTTTGGATCAGCTTCAAAAGATGTGGAACAAACTTCCCAACAGCCCTTGTCCGCTCCTCTGGCCCTCCACCTCCTCTCGTTGGAGAATTCTTTTGACACTGATCTGCAGTCAGGACTCAAAATTAAATTCTTCTACATTATTAAATTGAGTATTTGGCTTAATATTTTAAAATCTGAGACCAGTGGAGACCCAAAAGCACTCCATCAGTGCCTTGCGTTCCTGTTGAAATTAAAAGCTTGCTGGAGAAAGTGCTGCTGAAGGATAGCTGCGGAGCATTCCCGGGTGGCCCCCTGTCTGTTTATGGGTCTCTGAGCATTTCTTTCCAAGCTCATGTTCTAAGCTCCCTCAACCCTCCTGAGTATATTCACCAAAATGGAACTGCAAAGTGCCAAATTGGAATCCATCCTTTTATTTTCTTCTTCTTGGTTCCTCTAACACGATGTAACTGTGAGATTGTGTTCCAGCCAGCCGGCTCAGACCCCTCGAAAAGTCTGCATGTAATCAAACCGTGGTGAAGGCATTTGGACCCTTACTTTGTATTTCAGCAGCTCATTTGGCTCTCAACTCTGAAAAAGTGCAAATTTCCTGTTGGCTTGGAATTAGTTTCAATTTTTTTTTTTTTCTCCTTCTCCAAGACAAATCAAATGAGAACCTTCAGGATATCCTACACATGGAAGCTTGAGCTCATAGATCAAACGCCTCATTTGCCTTTCCTGGTGATATTTTTGCTCCATGTAAAATTACAGCAGATCTTGGCAACGGGGCCCCTGGATAGAGTTCCTGGGAAATATGTCAATTTTATGTCTAATTTTTATTACTGGGATCGGGGTGCAGGGTGGATTTAAATGCAGCCCACAATCTTAGTAATTCCGTTGGTCTATTTGCTTGGTGGATTTACTTCTGAATCCTTCGACATGGCTTCTTTGGTTTTTCATTTCTATTCTAGCCCTACATGTTTAAGTTTATACATAAAAGAGACACTGCTCAGTGGTTCCCATCGTGAATGAGGAAATGGTGCCTCCTTCTTCAGCTGGGGGTGCTGCTCTAGTGCATTCCTTCCTTCCAGCCCTGCAAAGGCCCTTCTTAATGTGAAGTCACCTGCACGCCCTCTTCCTTCTTGCAAGACGTGGCAGCAGTTGAGGGGTTGGAAGCACTTTAACCATCATGCATCTCCGTTTGGCCCGTGTGCCTTTGGTAGAGATTCAAACTGACACCCTCTGAACGGAGCTCGAGTGGGAAACGCAGCAGGCTCTGAAGCCACCCTGTCGCAAGGGCTGCATTTCTCGTGGCGCCATCCTCAGGGCACTGGCTACCCAGGCGGCCTGCCTGCTGGTCCTCAGGTAGAGCGCCGCGGAAGGAGGCAAAGCTCAGGAGGGGCAGTGTCTCCCTTTCAAGGCTGTGAGTGAATATGAATGAACCCGTATTCTTCTAATGAACGGCTACATCTGAAAGCCCATTGTGAAGCCGGGCTTCCAGAGGTGCTGCCACGTGTCCAGGGTCACAGAAACGAGTGGCACAGGCCCTGAGCTTGGGTTCGTCCCCAGAGCCTGATCGTGTGTTTTGAATGGTGGTCCTTGAAGTTCTCGAAGTAGAGAAGACTGCTACAACTGGTGCAGTTAACTGTATTTATTTAAAGCATTTAACTTGCTTAGACTTCTGGCTGCAGAAGTTGCACATGCTCTCTGTTCAAAGCTGGGTAAACTTTAAAAGAGTGTGAAGAAAGGCAGAGATAGAGCAGCCATACCTGGGAGGGCTTCCTTTTGCGTTGATTGATTACCTGGGCGTAGGATTTGGGATTCCTCTCCTAATAGGTTTTCTCTTGTTACCAAATACTGGGCGCTAGTGGGGAGATGATTTTCAGAATTAAGCGGTGTTCAGTCCTGTAGTTGTTGCCCATTTATTTCACATGCCCACTGTTAGGGGCATTTAGGATGTTTCTTTTTTTAATTAATTTTTAATTGGAAGATAACTGCTTTACAACGTTGTGCGCGTCCCTGCCATACATCAACATGAATTAACCACAAGCGTACACATGCCCCCTCCCTCTTGCTCCTCCTCTTCACCTAGCACCCCATCCCAACCCTCTAGGTCATCACAGAGCCTCTGTTCGAGCTCCCTGCATCACACAGCAAATTCCCACCGGCCATCCCTCTTACATGCGGTCATGTGTGTGTTTCCACGCTCCCCATTCTTTTCACCCTCTCCTTCCCCTGCTGGGTCCCCGAGTCTCTTTTCTACTTTTGTGTCTCCATTGCCGCATTATCATCTTTCTAGGTGGTATCTGACTTGTCGTTGTTACAGAGAAAAACCTCAGGGAGCATCTTACATGTAAGTCCCCTAGTCCATTCTGACTGAGAGTCAAGATGGAGCAGCCCTTTGTTGGAGGGGAGCGGTGTTCAATATAAAATATAAAATTTTTATATTTTATTATCTAATGCCCTCCAAAACGGTGATAACAATAGGGCTTTTGCCAACAATCTGTGAAATGCCTTCTTTCACCAAACCTTCAAAAAAGCTTAATGAAAAATTTACAGTAGTGACCATGGGTTAAGCAAATCATTTCATCCCCATTCCCTTCACTAACAGTGAAGCTGACCGTTTGTCATGTTGATGACCTTATTCCTTATTTTGTGAGTTGATTGTTTATTTTCCCATTAGTTTGTTCATCTTGTATTGCTTTGCAAAAAAATCTTTATTTAGGAAGCATATTTACTTTTTGCAATGGGATAGGAATAAGTTCCCCAGAATGCAGTGGTCTTTTCTTGTTGTCTTTATAAGTCTCCTTTTCATATTTAATTAAGGCAGTTAGATCTGTCTCTTTTATTACAATTTCTTTGTGTCATGCTGGGAAAGACTTTCCTGCTCTGAGATCAGTAAAACGGTAATCTACATTGTGTTCCATTTCTTTTATAATTTTGTGATTTATATTTTATCTTTTCATCTAACGTGTATAATAGAATATACCATGAGGTAAAGATCTGTTTTTTTTTCCTTCTTTTTCTCTTTAAATAATTAAGGAATTCTACCAGCACTTTAAAATCATTATCCTTTTGCCAGTGATTTAAAAATGATGCCTTCATTAGCTATTACGTTTCTGAATTTCTCATGTGCTGCCCTTTGGGGCAGTTTATTTTATTTGTTGTTTTTACAGATACTACAACAGACCTCATAGGCTTTGTTTTTGTTATATTTTCAATCTTATATAGGGGGATGCTAGATTTTTCCATATTTATTCAGTTCCCAATCACTTTAGGGAACTCTTGTGCATTTTGACATTTTTTTTCATCATAGAAATTTTTCGAGGTAGACAATTGTATCAACTGCACACAATGACATTTAACTTGTATTTTGTAGCACTATTTCTAACATATCTCTTTGATGCACTTTATCGGTATTTATCACTATATGTATTTGTTTAACTTCCCCTATTTTATTTTTTAGTTCTTTAATTTTCTTGTTGATTCATACTCACATGTGACGGCTTGTTCTTGGGTTGCACTTCTTTTAAGAAGTCTTCTTCAAAAGCATTCTTGTCTTCAGCATCTTGAAAGCAATGGTATCCCACTTTTGTTTTGAGGGACCTTTCCACTGGGCTCACACAGTTTTTCTCATCTCCAAATAAGAAGGAACCTATTTTGACCTATTTCCATGGAGCATCCGCAGACCTAGGATGCTGTTAGAATCCCTTTTGTAAATCTTAGCTGTAGGGTTGGTTGACAAACATTTCTGCTAAAGTTCAGGGGCACAGGATAGTGGGGGCTGGGAGGGACTTGGAATCGTGGGCAACTCTGGAAAGAGACCCTCCTTCCTACTCATGGTCCCTGTGTTTGGGGAAGCAGCCCAAGGAGATAGGGTTTGCTCCTGACCCAGCTTCCAGGTCGTTATCAGCAATGACTTTGCCTACCTCTCCTCACGGTACTGCTGGCCAGTCAGAAACAAATCCCACCTACCAGGCTGGATTTTACTTTGGGTAACTTCTGCATGGGCTTCCTTGATGCTCAGCTGGTAAAGAAACTCCATGCAATGCAGGAGACCCCAGTTTGATTCCTGGGTTGGGAAGATCCCCTGGAGGAGGGGATGGCAACCCATTCGAGAATTCCCATGGACAGAGGAGCCTGACGGGCTACAGTCAGCCCATGGGGTTGCAAAAAGTAGGACACGATTGACTGACTGAGCACAGCACAGCCACCTCTGTGTAACTCCAGTGTCACCGATTCCAAATGCTCCCTCCTGCCCATCTGGCAGTGGTCCACTGGCAGGCTGCAAACTGAGGATTGCTAAGGGGCCCTTTCTAGAATCTCCTTTTTGAACTTTAAGGGAAGGGTCTGGGGTCCACGGTCCTGAAACACAACTGTGCTAATGCACCTATCACCACTGGCCGTGCTTTGAACACAGGTGGCTGGCAACGACTCTGGAGGTGCTTAAACATCTTAGTACATGAAGGCAGTTTTGGCACTGATGCTAAACATTTGCGGAGCACCCCAGTGCATAATCTTTCTCACATAGGCTCTTGACGTTGCTGTTCTTGCTGTTCAGTCGCTAAGTTATGTTCAACTCTTTGCGACCCCATGGGCTGCAGCATGCCAGGCTTCCCTGTCTTTCACTATCTCCTGGATTTTTATTAAACTCATGTCCATGGAGTCAGTGATGCTATCCTACCATCTCATCCTCTTGCCGCCCCCTTCTCCTTTTGCCCTCAATCTTTCCATTAGTATCTTTTCCAGTGAGTCAGCTCATTGCATCAGATGGCCAAAGTACGAGTGCTTCAGCATCAGTCCTTCCAGGGAATATCCAGGGTTGGTTTCCTTTAGGACTGACTGGTTTAATCTCCATGCTGTCCAAGGGACTCTCAAGCTTCTCCTGCAGAACCACAATTTGAGAGCATCAGTTCTTCAGCACCCAACCTTCCTTATGGTCCAATTCTCACATCTGTACATGACTACTGGAAAAACCACAGCTGTGACTAGACAGATCTTTGCCAGTGAGGGCTGTGAAAATGGGTACCCCTGGTCCCAGCCCTGTTGAAGATTTATGTACCTTTAAATGTATATATGTCTAGTTCTTCTTAGCTGTCTCCAAAGGTGGATATTAGATTCAGCTTTCCTCCTCATTCAGCAGACTTATGGAGGACTAACTGAATATCCATCCATGTAGAAACTTCAATCAATCTGTATAAACTCCACCATTGGTCATTAAAGACCTTCCACCTTGACTCACTATTTAAAAGCATTTTATTGTCACAAATATTTTTTCCCCGTGGAAACTGGTAACAGAACATTCTCTGTTGTTTGATTTTTTTTTTTCTTC
The DNA here is from genome assembly GCA_006408695.1 of Aepyceros melampus. NCBI lineage: Eukaryota > Metazoa > Chordata > Mammalia > Artiodactyla > Bovidae > Aepyceros > Aepyceros melampus. The sequence continues at coordinate 704,547 of SJXQ01006637.1, forward strand.
AGGATCCTTCAGAAGTTTATGAATCTGATGAGTTGTTTTCAGTGCTGAATCGTGAGAGGTTTAGTACTACCAACCTACCCCAAAATATAAGGATGTGCCTTCAAGTATATTCAAGGTCATCAACATAATTTATCATGAGCATATTTATAAATTAGCATGTGTCCTCTTTCTTCTTAAGATAAAAGCAACACACAGCACGCATGCATGGTGATTAAGTGGTGCTTGTGTACAAAGATTTTTTCTTTTCAACTTTATGTATCATGTTTGAGTTTTGAGGGTGACTCCTGGTCCCAGTCCTTAGACCTGGATTTCTTGGTCTTCCACCGGATACTCTGTGACTTTACAGACACATGCTGGGCTCGTGCCGGGCTGATTTTGCCCTGCAGAGCGGAGCACCCAGCTCGGAAGCTCCACAGCTGCAGACACAGTCTCCTTGGTCATTTTGCTGTCCTCTTCTGAAGGTTTGGTTCAGCAGTAGAATGCTCTCCTTTGTTTTGATTCCTGTACTGTTTCCTCCAGGCAAAACTTGGCATCAGGCAGCTCTGGTTTGGCCTCCATCCAAGCAATTTAGCACCACAAGCTTCTCATTATAAGATGGGTTCACCTGTAGGATGGTCCCATGGTCTGGATACCGAGCCCGCATTATTATTATTAAGACGCTGCTTCTGTTCAACATATGTTTGCAGCATAGACAGTTAATTTCCCCGTATACAGGCCTAGAGAGGCTCCTTGAGGGCTGGTGCTTCTTTGTTCTTGTTGGGAATTGGGAGAGCAGCTAGCTAACTTTCCAGCTGTCCCCTTCACATTGCTGTTTAAAATGAGAGATGACAAAGACCACAATTAGAACAAACAAATTGCCAGCGTGTCTGTTCCTCTGCTGGAGAATGGGCCTTGCATTGCTCTGAATCTCTGAGAAATCATTTTCGTTTGGGGTCACTATGAAACCATGCTTATGGTCCATATAAACTGTCCTTTAGTTTGAAAGGTGGTATGGGTTACCTCAGCCCATTGGTATCATCCTACTCCAAAGCTGATCTTTCAGGTTGAAAAAGAAAGATTACACACTGGGGTCGCTCCGCAAATGCTTTGCATCAGTGCCGAAACTGCCTCTTGTACTAAGATGTTTAAGCACCTCCAGAGCTGTCGCCAGCCACCGGGCTGCTGGGAACACTAAATCAATCTCTTGTATGCGCAAAGCTAAGTCATTTATCTGTCAGTAGTATTTCATTTAAAACATATTTCTGTGCAAATGAAATACGTAAAAGAGTCTATTTCCGTCCCCAAGTCTGGCAGTTCCCATTATTTCATGGATAAAATTGTCTTTTTAATGGAGCAAGGAGGTCCTTGGGCTCATTGGCCTCGGACTTCCTAAGGAGCATCTATTGACATCATTGCAAATGTCCCATGATTGTTAGAGGTGCTTGAGTCCTGTATGATTGTTGATTCTCTCCCAACCTCCCCTTGAGTGTCCCTCAGAGGAACACTCATATTGGAAGGTCTGTTGAGGTTTTCCATCGTGACTTCTTGACAAAGTATCCATCTGTTTTCCAATTTGAAGCCCTATTTCATAGCCTTCTACTGAAGGCTGGGCAAGCTTTTTGAAGCCTGAGTTTATCTCACGCTCAGATTTATGCTCCCAGATTCTCCAAACGAGGACATGCCTTCTGGCCCCCTGGGGTCTGCTGGCGGATACCAACTCCACTGTACACTCATGTCCTACACTCTGCCTGTGCCTGTTCTGTTAAAAATTTCCCCTTTTCAATCAGAAATACCAAGTAGGAGTTGGATGAAGCATAACTGGCTCTCTTCCACCATTTCTGTATTTTTTTTTCCTACAAATGAAATGAATCATTTGTAAGTTGATGCATTTAATATGGGGATCGTGGTCTGGTATCATTTCTCCAGACCTGGAATCTGATTAATGACACACCATTTCAGCTGAATTTATGTCCCTATTCACCTGGGAAAATGCAGTTTGTTCTTCCTTCACAAATAGAAAGGAACTGCACAGGAATCGGGTTTCTCATACCTATGTGTGCCAAAAGGGAGACAGAAAAGCCTGCCTGGGGGGAGAGAAGCCCTTTTGTACATTTTAAAGTAGTAGTAGTGAGTCCCAGTCCCAGTCTCTGTATCCCATTGGACTGGTTTTTACTCCTTCGAAATCAATCTTTCTACTTTAAGATGCTCCACGTTTTGAGGTGTTCAGGGAACTACCTCCCCAGGTGCCAGGTCGTCCTGGCATCACCAGCTTCTCTCCCTCCTATGAGCTCCCTCCCCCCATCTCAGATCAGTAAAGGCCACTGGAGTCTCATTGCTGAGCATCCGGAGGTGACTGCAGCTTTAACTACATGACTACAGAATTCTCGTGTGGCTCAGATGGTAAAGAATCTGCCTGCAATGCAGGAGACCATGAGTTTGATCCCTGGGTCAGGAAGATCCCTTGGAGAAGGGAATGGCTACCCACTGCAGTACTCTTGCCTAGAGAATTCCACGGACAGAGGAGCCAGGCAGGCTACAGTCCATGGGGTCACAAAGAGTTGGACACGACTGAGCAACTAATACTTTCACTATATAATTCAGAGAGTTCCATACCGATGTTGCTAAATTCCCATTCTCTACATATTTCTAAATGTCAAAAAGAGATACTGGGATCATTTTGATGCCTTATCTGAGCAGGCATGGTTGGCTAACTCTAAAGTGAGACCTTAGGTTTATAGGCACACAACTTCTCCAAACAGGATCTGATGGCTCCAGGCCCCAGCTCAGGGGGCTGCAGGGCAGGACACCCTAAAACTACTCAGGGTTATGCATGCCCTGAGAGCCTGAACCAGTGGAACCCAGAGAAGGGGCTGATCCAAGCTCATGCATGGCCGCTGGCTGCGTCTGACAGCTTTGGACCATCGCTGGCACTAAGGAAAAGCCATTTCTCTGCTCTCTGATCTTCCTCAAATCCTTGTTCCAAGGTTTGCCCATTGAGCCCTTCTGGGGCACCCTAGTCATCCAGGTCACCTTCTTGCCTGTCACATGCTGTCCTGGCAACAGCCCTGATGGTTTGCCCTGCTTTTCAGGGGCGAGCAGACAGTGTGCTCAGCCCGCCTTCCTGACCCTGCCTCCTCCAGGCCAGCTGTCACTGCACCTTGTCCCTTTCCACCCTCCACGTCCTCCCACGCTCCGTGCTGGGCATTTATCCCCAAGGGGCTTGTTAGCACAAGCAGGGGCCTCTGTCGGGGGATGCTCTCTCCGCTGCTGCTCCTACACACACTCCCCAGACCTCAGGCAGGACCTGGTGACTCAACAGCCTGAGCATCTGACTCCTCGGGTCCTCCGGCATCACTGCTGGCCTGGGCGGCCACCCCCGGCACACACTCCACCTCTGTGTGGGTGCCTTGGGGCTCCTTTGGGCTTTCCTTTGCCCTGGGAGACGACACGGCTGGTCCCAGTCCACTCAGTTCATCAACATGTATTTTCAGAGCACACACCACGTGCCAGGCAGCGCTGAGTGCCCGAGGTGGCATGAGCAGACATGCAGCTCCAAGCCCCGCTTTCCGCATGCTGGGTTTAGGAGGCGCACCCAGGGTTACCCGGACTTGGCTTTGTCTCCTGAGGCCAGACTCCAGTCTGCCACCTTGAAGTCGGTTCCCAAGCAGTGGGGTGGAGTCCTGGATTGTGTGGATAGTTGGGTACAGGCCACTCTGCATACTACCAGCGTCCTGGAGAAGGGGAGAGGCTGGGGACAGTAATCAGAGAGGCGGTGGAGCAGCTATTGGACAAGGATCCCGGCTTCCCTGCTAAGAGTCTGCAAGAGTTTCAGAACGTCTCTGTGACTTGTCCATAGGTTGGGTGTCAGAGCCTCTGTGAAGCTGGTTGGACTGTTCACCAGGATAATTGGCAGCTGTCTCTCTGGTGCTATGTGTTAGCACACGGGCATCCTGAGGCCTGGAGAGACCTTGGAGCCTGGCCCCCTCCTGAGAGGTGATAACCCTGCTAGACTGACGGGGGCCACGGTGACTGCTCCCTGCCGGGTGAGGCCTGCCTCCACTCCTGTGAGCAGTGACATTTCCCAAGGAGATGGGCAGGAATGCTTGTGATGGGACACGCTTCCTCCCACAGACTCAGTATCTTGCCGTCTTAGCCCTTCTGCTGGGGAGCGACTTGGCAGGAAGACTGAGCCAGGAGGAATTATGCTCTCTGTGTCAGGACAATTCCATCCAGGAAGCAAGCTCCAAGGTTGGCATGGGTTGGCAGCCAGTTTATAACATGGCATAGTGGCTCTTCCTATTTTTTTTTTTAATGGGAGAAGCAGAGCTTTGAGGGGAAAAGTATGATCATGAGACTTAATTCAGAGCAAGCATGAAACACATCTCCGTAGACAGACCCACACCACGTCTCCACTTATTTAACCTTATCTGGATGGTTAAGAAAGAGCAGAACTAGGTTTATTTAATCTACAAAATCTGCTCAAGTCAGTAATTATGAGGCATCTCAAGGTTGAGAGGATCCTAGCTGGAGGGAGTGTGTCTGTGATCATGTGATGTGTGTGCCGGAGGGTGTGTGTACAGTTCTCAGTCCACACAGCTCTTTGGCAAGCGGGGGCACCGGGTTTCCTGAAATCCAGAGAGGGTCCCAGCGAGGAGCTGCAGGGGGCTTTCCTGGAGGACCTCTTCAGCCCTCTGCCCCTCACACCTTGACACCACATGCATCTGTCTTTATCCAGAGGGCAGCCCTGAAATGCAGGCGGGAAGAAAAGTCTAACGTGGCTGTAGACACCTGATGGGCTCCAGCCCCCGGCCGTGGGAGGAGGCCGCCTTTCCCTTGCAGCGAACACTGAGCGCAGCCCAGGACCACTGCCCATCAGGCGCCTTGTCAGCTAAGCGGTCCCCCAAGGCCTGTTTAGCGGGAAACGGCAGCGTCGGGCTGGCCACGTCCACCCGGGGAGCGCAGGCCGTGAGGTTCGCTCTCCTCGGTTTGCATTGCCAGGTAATGGTCCTCGCGGCGCTGGCAAGGCCACTCATTGGAACTGACACTCCGTGATGGGCTTAGACAAACACGGGGGCCTGGCCGGCCTCCTGGAGCCCGTGATGGGGAGTGACCCAACGTGGTTATCGTTTGATTGAAACGATCAACTCATTTCCCATAGGTCATGGGATATCAGCCAAGATCCAAATCGGAAAGGACGGGGCTTCATTGCCTGATTACCGGCAGCGGCCCCAGCTGAGCTCCAGGACGCGGGCTGCAAAGAGCTGTTTCCTCCTTTCACGGCTGGAACGCGGGAGGCGGCGAGGCTTCCCGGAAGCGCCTTCTCACATCTCACCCGGCTGCCCACGGTGGACCCGACGGCCGAGATACACCTCCCCTGGAACTGGGAGCCCCGTGCAGGCGCAGTGGGGTGGACCCCCGTCTCCTCCCCTCCCCCTATCTCCTCCCACCACCTCCAAGAGCTCGAGGAAGGGGCGTGACTGTGTAAAACTGTGAGAAAGCAAACGAATAGGTCTTCCTGGGGCTGCACTCGCTGTGGCCAGGACCGCAGAAGCGGTCCACGTTTCTGCAGGCCAGAGTACAAACTCAAGGTGGGTGCCTCCTCGGAAGGCTCTGGGGCTGGTCCATTCCCAGCCTCCCCCCAGCTCCTGCCTGACGGCCTCAGCCCTCCTTGGCTGGTGGATGAATCACAGAAAATGCATCGTCTGCCTCCACAGATGCTCCCCTGAGTCTCCAGGCTGTCTTCTCTGTGTCCACATCTCCCATTTTCATAAAAGGCACAGGTCCCATTGGATGAGGGCCCGCCTTAGTGAGCTCAATTTAATTTGATCACTTCTGTTCAGACCTATTTCCAGATAAGGTTGTGTTCTGAGAGGATGGGACTTAGGATCTCAACACGTGTTCTTGGAGGGATGCAACTCACAAAGGGAAGGAACCCAAAGGAAATGAAATGGGCACCTTGAAGAGACGCCAGTGCCCTCGGCTCACTTCTGCCTTATTCACAACAGCCAAGCAGGGAGACCCCCTGAGCACCCACCCAAGAATGAAGGGATTGTGTGTGTTACACGGGAGTATTATCCAGTCTTTACAACCAAGGGGGCTTCCAGGTGGCGCTAGTGGTAAAAAAAAAAAAATCTGCCTGCCAAAGCAGGGGATGTAAGAGACACTCAGCATTTGATTCATGAGTCAGGAAGATCCCCTGGAGGAGGAAATGTCAGCCCACTCCAGAATTCTTACCTGGCAGGCTACAGTCCACAGGGCTGCAGTCAGACATGACTGAGTGACTCAACGCATGCATGCATGAAGATCCTACCTTGGAACAACAGGGATGAACCTGGAGGACCTCATGCGAGTGAGATAAGCTGGAGACGCGAAGAAAGAAATACATGATCTCGCTTGTGTACGGCATCCACACAAGCTGACTACACAGAAGTCAAGAGTAGAATCTCAGTTTCCAAGGGCGGGAGGTGGAGGGAACAGGGAGCTGTTGCTCAGAGGGCACAGAGTTGAGGTTCTGCTGGCTGTTAAGTCTAGAAAGCTGGTGTCCAGAGTTTCACTTGCAAAAGTCTTCCTGCAGCGTGTCAGCAGCTATGCGTGAGAAATAAAAGCTGGAGCTGTGGCAGGGCTCGGGACTGATGAGGAGGGATGCGGAGGCCGGCCTCACCTGGAGGGCGAGGCTGAAGGACAGGAGGATGCGGGACTGTGCAGGGGGCCCAGGGCTGGGAGTTTCACCTGGCTGTTCCCATGATGCTTTGCTTCTGATGAAGCATTACCTGGAAACAAACCATCCCTCCTCATCCATCCTCATCCCCTTCTCTTTCCTCCCTTCCCTGCAGTGGCCAGAGGACTAAGGACCCACAGAGGCTGCTGTCATTACCCTGGTGAGTTCCTTACATCCCGAGGCAGGTGGCCCTGTTGACAGAGTATTTGATTTCAGCCATCAGTAAGCATGATTCTGAGTATTTCTTTTTTCAGCTCAGGTTTTTGACCTGCTGACTCTCCTCGATGTACAAGTACGTGTGTAAACAGTGGCAGACACCTGCATTGTTCTGCTTTGGAAAAATGTGAGTGAGATGAGCAGTGATTAGCAACCCAGTGTACTCTGGATTGGTTCTCAAAGTGTGTACCATTGCCCCTAACATGCAATTTAGACCAAAGTTTTAGAACGGGATATGTCAGCTGGTTCTTTGAAAAGCAGGACAGTTTATTCAAGTAACCAAAGCAGGTAGGGAGAGATGGAAACAAAAGATATGGAGAAGGTTTTGCTTCTTGTGGATGAGTTCCAGGTTTAATTTTGCTTTCAGGCATAGATGTGGGTCAGAACAGGAAGTTCACAGCCACGCTCTGTGCCCTAAAAAGAGACTTCCTGCCACAACACTCAGCTTTTGTAAGCAGGACCCCCACAAACACACTGAAGTCTCTTTGGGTCTTAGAACAACCTCGTGTGTGCAGGGCCTCAGTTAGGTGCCTCCAGGATGCGCCTGGCTCTGGTGAGGGTGAGCATTCAGGATGCTTTTTGCATCCCAGAGATTTGGATAGGTGATGGACTCAGACTCTTGCTAAGAAGATCCTTTCAAAGGTTTAAAAATCCTCAGTGAGGGATTGTCATCTTTGGAATAAACTTCCCCAATGGACACAGCAGGTGTGGGGGCCCTTATTCCTCGGCCAGCAGACCTGGGGGAGATGAGGGTCCCCCAGGGACCCTGTGGGTGGGGAAGGGGGCCAGGAAAGGGTGCCGTTCAGTGAAGGTGTTTTAGCCCCGCTTATTCTGAGGTGGCATCCGCGAGCTGGGGAACGCCCTGGGGTGACTGTGTCCTTTACTGTGAGGGGGGTTTAGGTTGGCCTGTCCCTTCTCTCAGCGCCATGCTGGAGGCCGCTGACCATGCCCTGCTCTCATCAGGGTCTCCCGGACACTAGTCATTTTCCAGTGGCTTCTCCTGCTGGCGGTTTCTAAGCCAGTGGCCTCCTGGGTAGAGAATCGTGGCTGGTGTCCAGCAGCCCCTTTCCAGGCTGACCTGTATTGGGTCTCCTCCTCCTCCTCTGCCTTCTCTGGTTTCCAGAATCTTCCTAGCCTGCCCCAGAAAACCCTCTCTAAACTGGGAGATGAAATGGTTGGATGGCATCACAAGTATGATGGACGTGAGTTTGAGTAGGCTCTGGGAGTGGTGTGCTGCAGTCCATGGGATCGCAAAGAGTCGAACACGACTGAGCAACTGAACTGAACTGGGCTCTGGATAACATCATCTATCAAGATCTTCTCCTTGCCTCTCCTACCCATCTCATCACAGGGGGATCCTCAGCCCCAGGGGGACCATAGGCATCACCTTTTCTCTTCCTTCTCACCTGGACCTGGCAGGTGTCCTGGGGTTCATGGGTCTATGGAAGGCTCATGGTGCGAGTGTCAGACCAGCCTTGAATGGGAGCCTTGCGGAGAATGGTGGAAGCTCCTGATTAATGAACAAATGTGTAACACATGTGTGCTTGTATGACATGCAGGCACAAAACGGAGGCTCAAGGACCAACATCCTGGCTCCAGTCTCTGCGTTTCTTCCCCAGGCTGAGTTACAGCCTCTGCACTGGGCTTTCGCTGTGTAATCTAGTTTCTTCTGACATGAGGATCATCCCTTTGTATCTCAGTGATATTGACATGTCTCCCTTTTACTAGACTGGACGCTTTTTGAAAGCAGAAAGCCCATCTTCCATTTCCAAAGCACTCCCCCCTGAGAGTGAGCTCGCCAGGGGGAGGGAAGTGGGAGATGATTACCTGTATCCATTTATCTCTCAGCTCAGTACACCTGTTTCCAGGCCATTCCTCACCCATCTTGGGCTTCCATGGTGGCTCAGAGAGTAAAGCGTCTGCCTGCAATGTGGGAGACCTGGGTTCAATCCCTGGGTCAGGAAGATCCCCTGGAGAAGGAAATGGCAAACCACTCCAGGATTCTTGCCTGGAGAATCCCATGGATGGAGGAACCTGGTGGGCTATAGTCCATGGTGTCGCAAAGATTCAGACACAACTAAGAGACTTCACTTTCACTTTCTTTCCTCATCCATCTATATCTTTTTCCACAACTGTATTTGTATCTCCATATTTATATCTCTAAGTCTATCATTTGATACTTTTATCTATATCATGTCAGTATCTGTATTTATCCACATGTAATCCATATCCACCTATAGCTGTATTTCTGTGTGTATGCGTATCTACTCCAACTCATCTAATACATTTATCCTCTTGTACATTTTTGCAGTCTTCCTCTGCAAGTCTTGTTATAGACACATTCCTGGAGCACAAGACCCAGAACTCGAAACCATGACCACACTCACTTTCTCTCGTGAAGCACAGAGATGGTCCACCTGTTGCCTCTTATTCCAGCACCTCTTCCCTGGATTCTCATCCTTCCTGCATCAGGACGACAAACTGAGCCACTTGGGCTGTGTGAGATGATGGGGCCGTTCCTACTCCTTGCTCCTAGAACTATGTTTTCAGTCGCAAACAAGGCATAGGACTGACTTTCTCATGTATGGACTTGAAGATGGCTCTTATGTGGTGTTGGCCTTCTTCCCTGCGGTTTACATCACCTGCGTTTTATGTTAGCACATTTCCCCAGTTTAAAACCTCACCAGAACATTGACAATAGCTCTGGAAATCTGGAATTTCTCATAGCACAGCTATGTAATATCATTTAAAGGCTCAGTTCCTTTGATAAAATGAGATGCCCAGGAATAGCATCTTGCACCACGATGAGCGGGAGCAGAGGCCATACTGAGCCATTCAAATGCAGCCTGTTCACCTGGCCCCTGAGTGCAGCCTAGGACTCCAGTGAGAAACACTAGAAGGGAAATGTTTTGACTTTCTGTAGACTGCTAGCATTCTCCAAGACCTTCCAGTTTTTATGAATCTCCTCCAAAGTCTTACCTTATGCTTCTTTTCCTCGGGTGGTAACTTTACCACTGGGTAAAGTAAAATGTCAGGAGAGCTTACCAGCAGACATGCAGTGAGGGTACCCACTCCTCTTGCTAGCAAGTCCAAGATTCTGCTGCTTACCACATGAAGGGTCAATAAATAGGAAGAAAAGTTTGGGGGGGGGGGCAAGGAATAGGGACTTTATTCAGAAAGCCGGCAGATCGAGAGGATGTGTGGACTCATGTCACAAAAAGTACCATCTTGCCTGAGTAATAATGAGGTAATAATTAGGTGTTTTTTGCTTTTTTTTTTAATGCTAAAAGGGGAAGGGATGTGGTTGTTTGTTGAAAACTTCTTGATGTCAAAATCCTTTGTTCTTGTAGCTGTCGTGATGTTTCTGTGAACCCCCAATAAGACAAATACTAGTCTCTGTTCTGCAACTTTTCATCTCTGTGTGAATGGAAAGCTGTTATACCTTCAAAGGTCAGAGCCTTGAGATTGGGCTCTCCTGTATGTTTCAGGCTATAGGCAGCATCTTAACACAAGACAAAGCAGCAGAATACAGAGGTTAAAGTGAAAGAGACAGATCCAGTGTGGAGTCAGATTTGTTCCTCTCGGTTACACCCTCATCTCCTGGAAGGTGTCCTCTGTGCTCCATGGAGGGTGGAGGTGAAGGTGTGGGTCCCAGGGTGTAGGCAGAGCTTTAACAAATACTTGCAAATATTCAAGTAAATTCCACCCATAAACTTGTCAGCTCTGCTCTGTAGGATAAAAGCTGGGTCCTGAGGAGCTGGAGGAAGTGGGGACAGAGAGAAGGAAGGACTTATGAATCACAGACAGAAGTACTTTCTCTGGGGGAGAAAAACGGCACATTTTGATGCCATTTCTTCCTAAAAGAGTCAGAAGCCCTGTGGTGTTTGGCCAGAACCTTTCAGCAGAGGCACATTAGCCACTGGCCTTGCTCCCTGGGGCTCCTGATCAGATCCAACGTGAGAACAGGCCTGGCCGGGAGGAGGTCACTTCAGTCACCTGCACATGAAGCCAGAGTGGCTTTAGGAAGCATGTTCTTTCCACATGCTTCCTTGCACCTCTTGTCCCAGGAGTAATCCTTAGGTCCTTCAGATGCAAGATGCCAGAACTAAACTTGACCCATGACAGAAATGCATCAAGTGAAGGGCAGAGCGCGTGCCCTGGAGAAGCTGGTCTCAGAGCTGCGGCACCTTGGAGAGTAGACAGCCCCCTCCAGCAGGTGGCACAAACAGTAGGGGCCTGAAGCCTGGCCTCCAGTAGGTCCTGGAGCTTGGTTTGTGGGGGAGACCCAGAGGCCATGCCAGTGCACAGCAGGAATCCTGGGAGCCAGGTCATCAGATTGAAAGATCTCAGGAAGAAGTTTCCTGTCTGTAAAGCAACCACTGTCCCGCATTAGCTAAGTCACAAGTTTCAGTAACTTGAGACTGTTTATCTGGGTATAAAATGACAAGGGTGGAGTCGCTTTTTAAATCTGTCATGAGTCATTGGCAGGCACTTCCTATTCAGTGGGTATCATCTGGGCCACAAGTTATGCTGGGAGCAACACATGTCATTGCTCCTATAAACAAAAATGACAAATTCATGATTTCAGGTCAATGACTGACCACGGGAGAGGTGCTGACCTTTGGAGCTTGTGTGTAGTTAATCCGTGACTGGCAAAACATGTGGTCATCACTGACATGCTCAGAAAGGAGACAAGAAGGAAATGAAGAAACTTACGAGGAGAAAGTAAGAAGTGGCAGAGAGGGAGATCAGACTGAAATACCAGGTCTCTGAGAATCTGCCTGCTGGCCAGCTCAGTTCCCAGAGCCCCAGACAGGTGCCTGGTACAGGGAACCACCACCTTCCCAGGTGGGGATTTTGGTCACGGTGGTGGGAACGTACCCCCACCCACCTCAATCCTGCGTGCTTCTGACTGTGCACAGAGGATCAATTACTGATCTCTCAGGCCCCACCCAAAAAGGCCTGGCAACCTGGGAGCTCTCACCTCTTGATGGTGGAGATCTTGGACTTGGAGCAGGCATCCCCTAAATACATCTCTGTGGCATGTTGTTGACTCTGAATTAAAGTTACTTAAGAAATGCAAGACAGACACTCTGACCCTCCTCTGCCTCCCTGAAAGCAGGAAATGACTCTTCTGTGTGAAAGGCGCCCCCCACCCCCCACCACACACGCATCCGGACACCCCTGTCACCCATGATCAGGAGTTCGGGCTGAGAAACCTATATGAACAAACCTTGTTCCTTTCTTTTTAAATTTTGGCTGTGTTGAGTTCTCACTGAGGTACGAGGACTTAGCTTGTGGAGTGGGCTTAGTTTCCCCTGGGCATGTAGGATCTTAGCCCCCTGACCACTGAGCGACTTCACTTTCCCTTTTCACTTTCCTGCACTGGAGAAGGAAATGGCACCCACTCATGTTCTCGCCTGGAGAACCCCAGGGACGGGGAGCCTGGTGGGCTGCCGTCTGTGGGGTCGCGCAGGGTCGGACACGCCGAAGCGACGCAGCGGCAGCAGGGAGGGAACGCACGTCCCCTGCATCAGAAGGCAGATCTTAACCACTGGACCGCCAGGGACGTCCTGACAGACCATGTTACCGCTTTACCTGACTTCCCCAAACCCAGACTCTGCTTAGACTCTTTGCTGATTGAGCACAAAGTCTAATTTTCTTTGTGTTATAAGTTCATCACAATTTTATTGTTTCTTTTTTTTTTTTATTATTGTAGGAGCTGATTTACACTAGCGCATTAGTTTCAGGTGTACAGCAAAGTGAGCCATTTACACACACATGTTCAGTCTTTTGTAGATTCTTTTCCCATACAGGCCACTACAGAGTGTTGAGTAGAGTTCCCTGTGCCACGCAGTAGGCCCTTGTTAGTTATCTATATTTTCTATATATATAAAGTAGTGTGTATTTATCAATCCCAGTCTTCCAATTCTTCTCTCTCCCTCTTCTCCCTCCAAGTAACCATATGTTTGCTTTCTACATTGGTGACTCTGTTCCTGTCTGTAAATAAGTTCATCTGAACCATTTTTTAGATTACACACATGAAGGATAGCACAGGCTTCCCTGGCGGGTCAGCAGTAAAGAATCTGCCTGCCAATGCAGGAGCCTTGCAGACATGGGCTTGATCCCCGGGTTGGGAAGAGCTCCTGGAGAAGGGAATGGCAATCCCTTCAGTATTCTTGCCTGAGAAATCCCACAGAAAGAGGAGCCTGGTGGGCTACAGTCCACAGAGTCAGAAAAACGTTAGACACGACTGACTAAAGAACAACGAACAGCTTCAGGGATGTTGTATGGCATCTCTTTCCTGTCTGACTTACCTCACCCAGTGTGCCCGTCTCTAAGTCCACCCTGTTGCTGCCAGTCCTGCTTTGGCCACTTCATCGGTCCCATTTCTGAGAGACTTCTGTGCTTCCTTCAGATTTATTCATAATGGGAACAGCATCAAAAGCAAACTTCTGCAGGAGAGAGAAGTGGACTGGAAAGCCGGTCAGCCACCTACAGGCTGTGTGCTGCTGAGTGGATCTCTGTCTCCACCTCAGTTTGCCTCATCTGTGAAATGGGCACCGTATACTACATTACTTCTATTTTAAAGTGACTTTAAACCCATGACATATTTTTTTAATTGACACACATACAGAATATGCTTCTTTTAGCCAGAAGGCATTATGAGTCACAAGACAGATGCCAATTTCAGAAATACTAAATTGTGACCAAATGCCCCTCTAAGAAATAGTGGATATTGCACAGCATCTGCTTAATGAGCTGCTGGCCATCAAGTGACTTGCACTGGGTTTGGCACATGACTGGGGCTTAGTGGGTGAGACTGCCCGCCTCGCTGTTATTCCTGGGACAACTAGGAGCTGTGCAGTCATGGCAGTGCCATCAGTTGGGCCACATCTGAGTGAGGAATTCATACCACGAGCAATGAAGCCACAGGGAAGCCTAATGCTACCCCCCAGCTTGCTGATTTCAGGGGACACCCCAAAACATCATCAGGGTCAGACCTAAGCTGTTATGAGGAAATTGTTACATTTTTCACTTGTTTTTATCCATAGATTAAGTTCCTACCTACTGAGTTAATCTAGTAGCTGGTCAATGAGCACATCACAGTGAACACATCTCTTCTTCCACGTGTGACAACCAGCCACGAGGTAATGTTCACATGAGTTGGCCAAGTGTACACTCCCCCCGACCCTCTGGTCACTGGCTTCAGTAAGAAGTGGTCTGCTTGTCAGGGTTGTCTGGGGCCAGGCCATCACTGAAAACACTTTTTCCCATCCGATGGTCCGGGTTCTCTGTTGGCAAGCACACAGGCAGGCAAGCATTCAGGGCTCGGAAACAGACCACGGCTGCCAGATGGCATCCGCTCATCTCTGCTTCACGTGTGGAGGCCAAGTGGGCCTCAGAGCAGACCTGCAAGTCCACGATTCTGCAGCTGGAGGCAGGCAATTCTGTGCTGGGCAGGGGCTCTGAGAAGGCACAGCACTTACACCACTCACCCGGGGCACACTCAGCACCCTTCTTAAATCATACCTCTTTTTTTTTTTTTCCAAAATGTGTGTGCAAGCTCTTCCCAGAAATACCACTTTCCAGGGCTTTCACTTTGCCCTTGTAGCTTCAAAAAAAAAAAAAAAAAAAAGCAGCAGTGAGTGTTTTACACACACAGCTGAGACCTGCACGCACAGGGGATCTGGCTGGGCTGAACTCCCGCAGGGTAAAGATGCCTGCTGAAATCGGGCCATCACGGACTTTTCAGCTGTTAGAAAACAGCCAGCGCTGGTTGTGACGAGAATGAGGATGACCGTGATGGCCCTCCTGTCCCTTAGACAGCCCTGCTCCCCTGATGGTTCAGAGCTAAAACCATCTCTGCTTCCAGATTCTGCAGGGGAACCCCAGAAAATAATAAAGGTATTTTCTGAAAAACTCCTTAGTCTGTGGCATAAACCTGGAGCACTGACATGTATAGCTTGAGGCTTATTTTTAGATCCTCTAGAGAGTGAATGTGTGTGAGAGAGTCAGAGAGAAAGAGCAGAGAGAGAACGGTTTAAATCATAATAACTTCATAAAACAGAGTTTTCTTGTAATATTCTTTGGTAATGTTGAGCTGAAAATAGATTTACAATCAAAATGGGCTTAATCTGATATTAAAGAATTCTCTTAAAATCCCCCAAACAATTGCGATTTCTTTTCTCCCTTTGGTTTGTTTTGCATTAGCTCCTCCAAGAGGCTGTGGATATAAAGAAATATACTGACGTTAATTATAAGATGAGTCTTATGTTGGTTAGTGGAAGTAGCTTCAGCTCCAGATATGCTACCAGTAGCCTTTGTGTTTAACTGAGGGTGCCTACCGCCCAGAGACAGGCGACCCCCAAGGGACAGGACACTGCCTGACACGGGCCTTTGTGACGACAATGGACCGTGAAGTGGATGCTTTCTAAGGTGAATACATATTTCTGCGTCCACAGCCAGAACATTTGAAAGAATTAAAAATCTAGGTCTTCCCGGGGGATGTGGAACAGGACCCGAAGGTTCTGGCCTAGTCCTTGGGTGACTCGGATCAGAAACTGCGAAACTGATAAATTTTAGAAAAAAAATCTCCACCAGAACAAGCCCCAGTCTCTTCTGGAAGACAGCCTTGGCATCAAAATTGCATCATTTTTGCTTGGCTCTTTGTCCTCATGGAGGTCTTTTCATGTCTGGGGAGCGAATCTATTTCACTGAACAGCTATTACTTCAGTTGATGAGGGCTAATAAAAATTCTTAATTAAAAATAATCGTATTAATGATAATATCATAATCATGAGCTGTAATTCCTAGTTTTGCATATAGAATCATTTGATTTTGAAACAAATCATCACCTAGCTCTGTTGGCTTCCTATTGACCAAATTAATCACATAGTAGAGAATATTTTGATGCTGCAGCCAATTTTCTCTATGATTCACAGCATCTTAGGAGCTCCTGGTTTTGATGGAACCATGATACACAGTCTTGTCTCCATACTTGCATTCACTTGCCTGCAGCAAAAATCCTACTGAACCCAACTCTTTGCAATTTGGTGAGAGACATCTGCATCCGTCTCTGGTGAAGCTCCACCATGATTCACACTGGCCATAGTATCTCTCCCACCACTTCCTGTGTCTTTACAATCAGATGATGCTTTAGGACACAGACAAGGATTCACTGTAATTGCTCTAATATGACCATTGTTGCGTGACCAGAGGTTTAATTTTTTGCAAAGTGTTCCAGGCTCCCATTGCTACAGACCATGCTTTTCTTTGGTACATGGAGGGAAAACTTCTTAAGAGCAGGAGGTCCAAGCAGAGAGCCAACCAGGACTGTTGGTGGTCCCAGCGGTCCACACAGGGTCTTTGGAGACGATTCGAAGATGAAGCTTCTCTTGCATGCTCGCCTCGAGTTCTTAAGGATGCCTTTTGCCCTGAAGCTTTGTAGTCAGAGGTGCGATGCCTGCTCCCATGACTTTAAAGGTAAATCATGAATTCAGAGGAGTGTCACATGTGATTGATAGCTCTGAAAAAATGAGAGGTGACTGAGAAATGAGTTAGCTGACTATTCCAGGTGGAACGTTGGATTTTTCTGTTTTTAACTCTAATGACTTCATGTAAATCTGTCTTGCTATAGAGGTTTATGAATAAACTCAGGGCCAAATTCTTAGTCATACAAAGGTTCTGAGATTTCAAATTGACTATCACCTGCTGTCGAGGAAGGATTCTAAGAGGATTACTGCTTTAGAGCTGCTTGGCTTTTGGCGCTTGCCCCAGTCCTTTATGATGTCTGGCAAGAGTGCCGGTGGAGAAGCCATTTGCTCCTAGTGACTCTGGGAGCAGCATTCTACCCCTGAGGAGCTGTGGGCAGAGTGGAGGGAAGAAACCGTAGTTGCTAATAGCATCTTGAGTCTCACTTTTTGGATCTTGGCAAAGGACCTCAGATTACAAGTATAGCTATAACAGGTTGAATTGTATCCCACCCCACCCGACCCCATCCCACAATAAAAAGATATAGATCTACCCAGAGTCTATGAATGTGACCTTATTTGACTAAAGGGTCTTTGCAGATGTAATTAACTGAAGACTCATTGAAAAGAGATCTTACTTGATTTAAGGTGAGTCTCAAATACAAGGACAAGAGTCCTGCTAAGAAGAAGGGGAGGGACTTCCTCAGTGGTCCAGCAGTTAAGAATCTGCCTTGGCAGATGCCTTGGCCAATCTGCAATGGCAAGGGATGTGGGTTCAGTCTCTGGTCAGGGAAGTAAGATCCAGCATTCAGTAATCAGCTAAGCTCGAGCACCACAACTAGAGAGGCCGAGAGCCACGGTGAAAGTTCCTGCATGACGCAACGGTGATGGATCTCATGTGCGACAACTAAGGCCCAGTGCCCCAAACTAATAAATAATTTTTTGAAAAGAGTGGGGCAACAGAGATGTGTAGCAGGAAGGTATCATGAAGATGGAAGATGGAGGCAGCCTGGGAGTGATGCCTTTAAAAATGAAGGACACCGAGGACCACCAGGAGCTCCTGAGGAGCCGGGAGGGAGGCAGTGGACAGATCCTCTCTCAGAGCCTGCAGAAGGAATTCACTCTGCTCAGACCTTGGATTTGTACTTCTGGCCTCTAGAACCTCGAGGGAATAGAGAGAGACTGTGGTTTTAAGCCGCCCGTTTGTCTGCGGTCATTTCTCGCGGCAGCCCCAGGAAACGAACACACTGTCTCTAATTGGTGTTCTGGCCACTTCCATCTCTATGAGAATTATAAGTGAATGTAACATTTCCTTCCCCAGGTTTCTGTACTTGTATTGCATATCTGAAACACAGGCTCATTTCAGCAGGTGGGTTTCTGTTGGCTATAGGATGCCTCTGTGTTCTGTAGCCCTGTTTACAACACCTCGGACCTCAAGGGCACCTTAGTATGGCTTCTGCCTTAGGTCAGGTTCCCTGAAGCAGAGCCTGAGGCAGGGTTTCAGATGCTTGTGGCTAATTGCAGGAATGAGCTTCTGGAAACACGTTTAACAGGAGAACCAGGAGCAAGATAAGAAAGGAGTAGGTGAGAAAGGATCTGGTCTCAGCTAAAGCCTGGCCAGCCCTGGTCCAGGGGTGGGGAGTGGAAGGGAGCTATGGAGCATATATCACTTCCCTCACCAGCCTCCTTGCTGGGTGAGGACAGCACACCATGGGGGCAGTGCCAGGCAGAGTTAGGAAAATGAACTGTGGCTCCTTGTCGGGGAGTTTGGTATTTGGAGATTATGGAAGCTACGAGAAAGTGGGATGTTTCTGTCAAGTTTTAAGGCAATTCAGCTCAAGGTTGGATCTCAGATACTAGAACTAGACCATTCTCCAAGCTCTAACTTTAGGCAAGTTGCTTGAAGTGCATTTACCTCAATGTTGTCATCTGGAAAATGGGATTTCTAAGGCGCTTGTGAAAATCAAAGGGAGATAGTGAAATGCTAAGGTCAGTGCCTGGTCCGGGGTGTGTGCTTGGAGGGTTTTAGCTGCAAAAAGCCTAGGACAGTCCTGTGCCTGGACTTTTGCAGGAGCCCCATAAGCATCTGCTGAATGAGACCTTGGGTCGTGTTGTGCAACTTCACACACACACTTTATATTCGAGGACTTTATGTCTTTGTGTTTGTTTTAATATGAGTTTTCTTTAAATGCACATTATTAAGGAGTTGCTCCAGGAGAGTGTGCCTGGTTGACATTCTGTGTGGCCTCCCAGGGTCCCTGTGGGTTCATAGGATGTGATCTCTTCTCTGTGCCTGATGCATCCAGCTGAAAAAGAGGACTTAGGATGGGATTTCGCAGGTCCAGCCTTGGCCTACAATGACACGTTTCACATATGTTAAAAGATCTTCAAGGTCAGGGCTCTTTTTTTTTTTATGCCAGAGATGGGAGAGCAGGCCAGGCCACTGTGGCGGGTTTACATGTTGCTGTCCAAAGCTCTTCTAATGAAGTAAGAGTGCTCATAAAGTCCAGAATGAAAGCATGAAAAAAGTTAGAAGATCCAGGTTGTAAATCTCTGCTCATAGTGGTAGACCTTCTGATACTCAACTAGTGGGATGAGGTGTGAGTATATTTTTTTCTGTCTCATAGTTAGCCATTTCTCTAAAAATATAGCCTCACTGTATGTCTCGTGTAATATTACTATGGGATTGAGTAATAAAAGAAACGTCATTATAAATGTGCGTAATGGAACAAAGGAGATCGCCATGGGAACCTTGACTCTTAATTTCCAGAAATTTCTGAGTCTGATTCATGAACTTAATGTTTCAAGGACCTAGCTGTTGTACTAAACACAGACAGAATGCTATTTTAGACAGCACCTTTCTATCTAAAAATCCCCAAATGGTTTCTAAAGTATTCTGAGGTATTTCGACAAGGCCATGGTTTTTCCAGTAGTCATGTATAGATGTGAGAGTTGGATCATAAAGGCTGAGTGCTGAAGAAATGATGCTTTCAAACTGTGGTGCTGAAGAAGACTCATGAGAGTCCTGTGGACAGCAAGGAGATCAAACCAGTTAATCCAAAAGGAAGTCAACACTGAATATTCATTGGAAGGACTGATGCTGAAGCTAAAGCTCCAATATTTCAGCTACCAGATGCAAAGAGCCGACCCACTGGAAAAGACCCTGAGGCTGGGAAAGATTGAAGGCAAGAAGAGAAGGTGATGACAGAGGGTGAGATGGTTAGATGCATCACTGACTCAAGGGACATGGATTTGAGAAAACTCCGGGAGACAGTGAAGGACAGGGAAACCTGGAGTGCTGCATTTCCCTGGGGTCGCTAAGAGTTGGACATGACTGAGTGACTGAAATACAACGAAAGAGATGATTTGATGGTTTACGGTATAGCACTTAATTGACACCAGTTCAGTTCAGTCACTCAGTCGTGTCCTTGACATCCACACACATGTGGATAGGCAAAAACAGAGACTGCAGCTTTCCCGTGGGGATACTGCATGCCAAAGCACGCAGGCAAGCAGACCTCTGCATGTGGGGTTTTAGCAAAGCTCAAGCGTTTTCAAGTTGCTCCCTGGATGAGAAGTACACTGTGTGTCCTTCTGCAAACCTGAAGACACACAGCTACTGAAGGAGCCCTAGGTCTTCCCTCACAACAGAACTACACCTCTGATAAAAGTGGAAGTGCTCATCGCAGAGTTGTGTCCAATTCTTTGTGTCCCCATGGACTGTAGCCCGCCCGTCTCCTCTATCCATGGGATTTCCAAGGCAAGAGTACTAGAGTGGGTAGCCATTCCCTTCTCCAGGGGATCTTCCCAACCAAAAGATCAAACCCCAGTTTCCTGCACTGCAGGCATAGTCTTTGCCATCTGAGCCATCAGGAAAGCTCTAAATCTCTGACAAGAGGTTCCCAACCCAAACCCAGAAGTTCTTGAGATCTTTTTTTGGAAGAAGGAGATCAAATTAGACAGGGGAAGAAGCAAAAAGTGAAAGAGAACTGAGAGGATTCTTGGTTCACAAAGTACCTCCACGTGCCTTTGGAGATTCAAGAAGGAACTTCAGGTTGGGCTCTCATGTCTGGGGGTGACCATGACTGTTTTTTCTGTCTCCAGGAAGCGCCTTGACCTTCCACATGGGCAGCCTTTCAGAAGCTAGTCCAAGGACTCTAAGGTTCGAGCATGAAGGTTTCAGGATGGCTATGATTGTTCCAGAAAATTCTAAGCATGCATGTTCCTGTGATATCCAGCCATCAGTGAGCAGTGACATGGTTTGGGCAAGGGGCTGATCCCCTGACCCACAGCAGGACGGCTGTTCAGTGACAGTCTGGCTTCTCCTCGGTTTGACTGGGAGGCAAACACAAACTGCCCCTGGGAGACAGTAGTATGAAATGCCCTGCTCAGGGTATCCACAATTCATCTGCTTCAGTAATTCCTGCTCTGGAGCCCACAGCATCCAGAGAGGGATTCCAGAGCCAGGAATCCAGAAGAATCAGGAGCCAGGAACAGATACTCCACGAGACACATGGACACTTAACTGACTCATGAGCCATGCTTGAGGTACACCATCATCCCCTGTAGGCTGCCTGGGGACATAGCAGGCACGCATGCTGGGGCCCCCACACCAGAAATATCCATGGAGGAGCTAAAAAGGTGATGCACTGGAATGAAACTGCTGTGTGTTTTGAGAGTAGGTGGGCCAACGGTCAGGGAGGGGACAGGAAGGCGGCTGGTCCTTGAAGAGGCAGGTGTCAGAAGCAGAGGCCTTCCTGCCAGGAATAGCTAGAAACTCAGCCACACTCCCAGGACGTGTCGTATTTGATTTGGAGGAGCTGGGAAATCCTCTACTTTCTCAATTAGTATGTCTTGAATGTCTGAATAAAGGAATGAGAGCCACCGTTAAAACATAAGGAATTAGAAGCGAACATGTAGACATATGTGTACTGCGTTGGGCTTCCCCAGTGGCTCAGCAGTAAAGAATCCGCCTGCAGTCCAGGAGACATAAGAGACAGGGGTTCGATCCCTGGGTCAGGAAGACCCCTTGGAGGAGGGCATGGCAACCCCCTCCAGTATTCTTGCCTGGAGAACCCCACGGACAGAGGAGCCTGGCAGGCTACAGTCTGTGGGCTCGCAAGAGTCAGACACGACTGAGTGACTAAGCACAGCTTTGGCGTCACCCTGAAGATGGCACTTCAGTGATCAGACCAGGGGTTTTCTAGTCCCACGGTGGTCCCCACATTTTAATCCAGTCCTCCCACCCTCTCTCTTTTGCTTACCAAAGGTCCCCACCCCTGACACTTGCCGAGTAAGCAGCTGCGGGGATGCCGAGGAGGCCGTTAAAACACTTCCTCTGAAGACCCCACACCTGACTCGGTGAGGTCCTCCCCTGGGAACCTTTCTTCCGTCCTCCCTGACAGGACAGGGTGAACCCAGCCTCTCTCCTGAGACACTGGCATCCCTGAGGTCGAGGCCCCTGGAAGCACCCCGGACTCTCTTCCTCACCAGGAAACATGTGTGGGTGCCCGAGCCTCTCCCCAGGGCTGGTCCGCCACCTCTTT
>SJXQ01006637.1:726529-820640 GCA_006408695.1 Aepyceros melampus
GTGGGCGCATGCGCGGGCTGGTGGGCGCATGCGCGGGCTGGTGGGCGCATGCGCGCCGGCGCGGCGCGAGCAGGCCCGGCAGGCCCCGCGCGGCAGGCAGAGCCCCCTGACGATTCCTGTACTTCCCGATTCCCTGTGATGCGTTAGAGAGGCAGGAAGGCAGAGCCGGCTGATACAATGGTGATTTCCTCAGGACTCCAGGACTGAATTAATTGTGTACACCTTGAGGAAAGAGTGGAGGGAACAATAGGAAAGCTCCCTTTAAAGTCGTCTTGTTAAGGGAGAAGCAGCCCGGCCTCTCTCTCGCAGGGAACCTGCGGTCTGCCTTATCAAACACGAGGTGCTTGCCGGATGCAACAGGTTCCTTCCTCCAGAGCTGTGTGCTCACATCCTCACACCCCCTGTAGGCTTTGAAATCAGTGTTCAAAGTGGACTTTCTGAATTCATGAAAACCCACAGGTCTGTAATCCCTCCCTAATGGAAGTCAAACATGACACCGGCGAGATAAAACACGGTGGCCTCCCCCTCTGTTCACAGTAGGTGTCTGCGGATAATAAATATTTTATTTTACTACAAAAACAAATAACTAAACATACCCCCTGTGTTTGTTCTGAACCCGACAGTAGCTTTTGTGAGTTTACTCTAGTTCAAAGCCGAGCAAGGAAACCAGAGCGTCACGTCGGCAACTCGGTGCGCTCATGCGAAAGGAAACCAAAGCTGCTTTCATGCTCTACAAACCGAGTATTACAGGATGCCAGCCTGTGCCCCTACATGGAGGGACTTGCTGGCCCTCTTCGGCCAAGTCCTGGTTCGGGGAGCAAAAAGGAGCCACCACAAAAACAGGCAAAGACCAATGATGCTTGGCATTCATTATCTCTTGACCTAAGTGGTTATGATCAACTCTCCAAAACCAACCTTCACCGAGAAAATATCAACACGTTGACTGACTTGCTGCCCTGTGAATTTCACCTCCTATACCCCAGATGCATCTGTCCTGGGTCCTCTAGTCCTTCCAGAACAGAAAAGATGAGTCAAATTCTCAGGCTACCAGCCTCCAGGAGGATTCAAGACCGACTTCAATGAAAATCACCTTGTTCCATGGTCTCTACCAGGCTGTAGCAATACTATAAGGGTAGTATTTTAATGGTTTCAAGAAAGTACTTCTGATAAGCTACGAGCTTGAAGTCAAATCTGTCGTTGAGTGAGTAAAGTGAGCAATACTGGACAATCGTCTATTGATGCTGCCAACTTTATGACTGTTTATGATTTGTCTGCTTTGGGAATTTTCTGAGTTGGTGACAACACTGATAATTCTTCTGGAATATTATTTGACTTTCTGCTTCTCTGGTCATGTTGCTATGACTTAGAGATTGAGGGCAGATTTCATGAGACAAAGTCTCCAGTGCATTTGTGTAAGCCAGTGGCCACATGGAATACAGTCCCTGGAACACAGTGTAGCAGTGACCAGAGTTGGGGGAGACTTAGGCCAGGTCTGGGTGGAAAGTATCGGCAGTAGCATTGTGGTGTTTAGTTTTCATCTTAGTCTTCCTATCCCACCATTTCTTCTGGTTTCAGGGTGTACAGATCTGTGTGAATTCTCAGAGTGGTACAGAAGAGCAACCCAACAGAGTGTCAGCAGGGCATATCCTCAAAACCTCTGCTCTACCTCTGTAAGATTGACTGTGCGTGGCAACTCAGAGAGTGTTTTTGGATGAGATTAGCATGCAATTCAAAGAACTTTGAGTAAAGCAGATTGCCCTCCCTCATGTGGTGGGCTGTGTCCAACCAGTTGAAGGCCTGAATGAAACAAAAAGATGGATTTTCCTGAGCAGGAGGGAATTCTCTGGCAGACTACCTTCAGATTGGACCTGCACCAGAGGCTCTCTTGGGCCTCTAGTCTGACAGCTCACACTGCAAATTGGGTCTTGCCAGTCTTTACAATTGTGTAACCCAACCCTTTATCATAAATCTCTTTCTCTTTATATACACGTTTTTTTGGCTCTGTTTCTCTGGAGAACACTGACGAATATGGCCTCCCAGCCAACCCAATAAGAATTAGATGCTATCTAATAAGAATAACACGGTTGCTGGCTTATCCTTAGTGGATTCTACTTAAGGCTCCAGGAGCCCAAGGAAATGTCTATTTTGATTTTCCTGAGCTATGTCTCATGCAATGCACCCCCCGCCCCAGCCTTTACTCACCCAGTCTGTGACACAGCAAAGATCATACCATTTTGAATTCACTGCAACCAGTTGCTACTGACATCACTGACATTTTTTGCTGAGTGCTTCTTTAAAGGGCACTTCACGAGAAAGAGAAAGATACTCTGATTCTTTTTAAAGGAAAGGATACAGAAATAATTGTGTTTCATTTTTGCAATGGCTCCTCTGAAGCTCCATTTCAAATCTGGTGTTGAAGTACAGAATATATATAGTTTCATACCAAAAACATGTTCTTTCTCCTGTTTTCCTTGTCAGCATTGCCTTTCCCCACTTTGTTCTCTTTTCTTTTTTTTTTTCCCCTACTTTTGTTTTCTGTCTCCAAGTGGCTGACATGATTTGGGAGAGAAGAGGTAGAAAGAAGCAACAGTGGCTACAACTCATGCATGGGGTCCTCCCTTCATCCTTCTCACTCTTGTTCTCATCCTGGGATTATTGCTGTGGGCTCTGCTCCATGGATTCAGCCAACCAGGACTCCTGACAGGAAATCAGAGGGTGGTTGGACAGAAGAATCAGGGTGGTTGCTCTCCCTATGAGGTGCCTCAGGCTGGCTGTGTCCCCCGACGGGACCTCCCTGTTCTGTCAAGCTAGGATCTGAACTGATCTATCTTCCTGCCTCCCATGTCTGGCCACTGTTCCCCCTCTTCATTCATATGGACATCAAGGTAGTAATGGCTATATTGTGGGGGGTCCTCACAGTACGCCCCATAGTTTCCAGCTCCCCCCACCCCCCACATCCCTGTAATTAGATCCTCTGTCGATAAGCTCTCCTTGGATTGGCTTTGCAGGGGCAGCAGTGGTAAGTGGACTAGATGGAGGATTTTCCCAGAGGCCTGGGGAAGATGTTCTGTCCAGGCTGCCTGGAGGCATGAGGGACCAAGGGCCCCGAAGAGACCTAGGTGTCCTGTGGTCCCCTGCCTGGCAGCTGGCTGGACGATGGTGCCTGGAGGGGCTCCTTTGCAGAAGGACCTCTGTTCAGCCTACCATAGGCCAGTTCTCCCTTGCTTCAGATGGGCTCTGATGTGGGGAAGAACAATCTGCTGGACAGCATCTCTGTGGGACAGCCTCTGGGCCACACAGAAAGGTATCTGATGGCACACAAAGATCCTGTGTGTGCCTGGCCACTTGTTCCTCGTCTGGATTGGTCTGAGCAGAACCGTGTCCCAGTGACTGTCCTAAGTTCCCCGAGCAGGCTGGCCCACACAGTCTGTTGGTTCTATGTGTTTAACTAAGACCCTAAACATTCCTTTAATACAGTTTGGGGAACTTTTTTTATGTGTTCTGGTGGTTTATATCATCATTCTTACTGTACTAAAATTTACATGCCCTTTTTTTAAAAAAAAAAATATTGTCATGTAAATTTTTGTAAGCTCCAGGGTTATTTTATGACCCATAAACTGAGACAATATATTAAAATCTTGGAAGAATTTAATATCAGCAGCAGATTATCCTAAAAAAAGAAAAACCCACACCTAATTCCTGGGTATTAAAGGGACAGAGGCGTATCAAGTATGTTAAAAGGTTTAATAGCTGTTAGTAAATTTTACTGCTGCTGTCAATAACCCCATAATATATTGGGCTAGTTAATAGGTCAATGGAACATATTTATATCTTGCTATAAACTGTTTACCCAAGAACAAACTAATTTCTAATGATAATGAAACACGGAGTCAATAAATATTAATTTTAGCATTTCTAATTTAAATACAATTTTTTACATCTGCCATAAATGTTGGGCTGGCAGCATTAAGACATATATTATTGGTTTTGTGTACCAAGGGCAAATGTGTTAAGAACTTGCTGTGATATTTGGCCTGTAACACAATGTTTGTGAGTGATACTGCCTTCAAGGTATGTGATTCTTTATTTGCTATTAAACCCATGATATTACTAAGGATGGATCTAAAATTTTTGTTCAGTCCTTATCCATTTTAATGTATCTTTAAAATATAAGCATATTTTAAATGCATCTTTAAAAATGGTACCTTTTAAAACCATGGCATGTTCTTACACTGAATACACTTTGAATTCCCAGATAAGTTCTTTTCTTGATTCTAATGACTGTCATTCAATTAATTCAGTTTTGCATTAGCAACAAAACCCAGCAGAAGTGACTCTCCGTTTCTGCGAAGGGCCTGTTTCCGGGGAAGAAACACAAGCCATAAACTGATTGTGTCTCCAGTGGGTTAGAGAGGTGAGGGACGAACAGTTCATGACGAGTCCTTCTGTGAAACAGTCACACTTGGAAAGTAGATGTTTCTAAGGTCTTTTCATCCCGCGGGGTCTCCTGAAAAAGGGTACACCTGCACACAGACGCACATGGAGAGGATCTGACCGTGGCTCTTTTTTCAAGGCAGAGGAGATGCCACGGGATGTTAGTCCTTGGTGGACAAGGGTTTATAGACCTCCCTCTGTTTGGCACGTTACTGGGCACAGCAGCCATCTGTCCGTCTACCCTGCTGTCCATCTGCCTGTTCCTGCCACTGACGTTGCCTGAGTTAGCTCTCCACTCAGAGCCCTTCTCACCCTGCTGAGTTTCATCTCTTCTTACAAATTCTTCCAAGGCTGCTGGTGGGAACTGAACTGTGCCACCCACATAGGCCCCAAAACTCATATATTGAAGCCCTAATCCCCAGTACTTGAGAACATGAGTGTAGAATGAATGGGCCTTTAAAGAAGTAATTTAGGGAAAATGAAGCCAGAGGAAGCTCTGATTCGAGATGACTAGTGTGCTTATAAGAAGAGGAAGAGATCCCAGGGACGTGGGTACAGAGACAGAGGGCCCTGTGAGGACGCAGTGGCCACCAGCAAGTCAAGGAGAGAGAGCCCAGGAGAAGAACGCCCTGCCCCCCTTGATCATGGACTTCCAGCTTCTGAAACTGTGAGAAAGAAATTCTGCTGTTAAAGCCACTCAGCGTGTGATATTTTGTAATGGCAGCTCTAGCAGACAGATACACTTGCTAAATGGTGAATGCTAAATTTTAATTGTAAGACTATATCACTCTAGTTTTGAGAAAAGTGTAAGTCAGAAATATTTCCATCAAGAAGCCAGGGTTTCTCAGCCTTGAATCTGTGGACATTGAGGGTGGGAATGTTTCTGTGTGGTAGGGCCATTCTGGGCGATATAGAAAATTTAGGAGCATCCTGGCCTTGCCTCACTAGATGCGAGGAGCATCACATGACTCAGGACAATCAAACGTGTCTCCCCACGTCGCCAGGTGGAGAATCGCTGAGATCCAACTGTACCAAAGACGCAGACGCCATGCACGTGTGCGTGTGCACGTATGAGCAGGTGTGTGTCCATGTCTGCGAGAACGCTGCCCTATGTGCATTCATCTTGTAAACAACAGAGGAGCGGATCACAGACCCAGCAGGAAGGGCTCGGCCTGGGGCCGCGGTCGCTGGAGGCACCGACAGCCCCGGGACAGGACGTTGCCCTTCTCCCTCTGCGCAGCCCAGAGCCACGCCCTCTCTGGTTTCCGTGGGAGGACAGGGCGGCTAGGGCAGGTTGGCAGCCATCAGGGAAGCCAGTGGCGATCTTGCCGTGACCCCGTCCTGGGAGACTGGCCCTGTTTCCTGGCGCCGTGTCCAGTGGAGTTCACCAGCCCACTACACTCCTTCCAGCTGCCTCTAGCTCTGAGCCTGCCATTGCGTGCAGCCACGGAGAAAGTGAAAATGATCAGCTCGTCGTCACTGGGGGAGCAGGTGTGGGGGCTGCAGGGAGGCAGGCAGGACGTCAAGCAGGCGGGCTCCCTTCTCCCCCTCCCACCCTGCTCTGCGCTCTTGGAGCCTGGCATCCTTGCCCAGCATCCTGGAAGCTTCTGGGTAGTATGGCCAACAGAGGGCCGGCGAGAGCTCTGGAGGGGAGGGGGCAACGTGGTGACTCGCCTGCACCCCCGCTGCGGGTCAGGAGTGGCCATGTTTCCTGGAGTCGGTCTCCCATCGCCAGTGCCCAGTCAGGTGGGAAGGGTCCCCATCCTTGCTGTCCTGGGGCTTCACCACCCTTTCTGACTCCCTGCAGGTCTCTCAAACCCCCGGTCTATGCCTTCCGTAGCTGCTGGGACCTGGCTGGGGGAGACCCATCCTTGATTCCTTCTGAGCTGAGTCTCAAGCCCGTGGTTGTCGTTACCCTGTTTTGTAAAGGTCACTATTGCCTTCAATTTTCTCTTTTATGTTTAAACTGACACAATTCCCCCAATTAATGTATTACATTAAAGATTAGACTTTAATAATCTAGTATTTTATTAATATATATTTAATATTTAATGCTAACATTTTATGAGGGGTTCTCCGTCGTATTACTCTAGTAAATTTTGCTAATAAAATTAATTCTTTTTTTCTATTTTACCTTTTGAATAGTAAAGATTATGGTGGAGTAAAAATAATTAGATTTCTTTGGGGTAAGTGATGAGGAGAAAAGATTTATTTCCTGGGAAATGATTTGCCCTCTGCGTCCTCCTCTAAATCCCTAAACCTCCTATAGGCGTCTTAAGTCCCCCAAACTGGGCCCGAAAGGCAGGTAACACATACCTGCCAATGCTTCTTTGTTGATTTTAAAAATTTTAGAATTGGGGAAACCTTACAGAAAATCTAAGGAGCCTCAGTTTTACAGATAAGAGAAAAGCAGCTTCCGTCATTCCACAAGCAAGAGGTACCTCTGCTGAGAAACCTCTCTTTTCTCCTCACCTCTGCCCTACACATGTAAGGTAGCTGGCACAAACCTTTGCATAATCTGATCTCTGAATTAGTAACTCTGTCACACAGCACATTGGAATATGCATGTCGCCTCGCTGTGGATGGAGCCTCGGCTCCTCTGCCTGTGGGACTGTTTGATGTGCTTCTTTTCATCATCCTTTCTCCTATAGGAGGGACTTTCCCCGGGTCCATGTGAGGACCAGAGCATGTGGACACAGGTGATGCTCATGAGTTCCCAGAGAAGGTCCCAGATCGTGGCGGGAGTTCTGCACGTCATCTTGAGGGATCTCTCTGCCCCAGAATCTGGGATCCTTGTGCCCTCCTCCCACTCTGCTCAGCGCCCCTTCCCCAGGTGGAATCCCACCCAGAATCGAGGGAAGATCCTACATGATCTGGAACTTTTCCTCTTTCACCCTTGTCAAAATTTGCTTACCCTGGGGGCTATCCATTCTATTGAGTTATCAAGCAGAAAAATGTCCTAGCATTCAGCGAAGACTTGGAGCTGGGAATTTGGACAAACTAGCATCTTGTAAGGAACTAAAAAGCCTCTTGATGAAAGTGAAAGAGGAGAGTGAAAAAGTTGGCTTAAAGCTCAACATTCAGAAAACGAAGATCATGGCATCTGGTCCCATCACTTCATGGCAAATAGACGGGGAAACAGTGGAAACAGTGTCAGACTTTATTTGGGCGGCTCCAAAATCACTGCAGATGGTGACTGCACCCATGAAATTAAAAGATGCTTACTCCTTGGAAGAAGAGTTATGACCAACCTAGATAGTATATTCAAGAGCAGAGACATTACTTTGCCGACTAAGTTCCGACTAGTCAAGGCTATGGTTTTTCCAGTAGTAATTGGATGTAAGAGTTGGACTGTGAAGAAGGCTGAGCGCCGAAGAATTGATGGTTTTGAACTGTGGTGTTGGAGAAGACTCTTGAGAGTCCCTTGGGCTGCAAGGAGATCCAACCAGTCCATTCTGAAGGAGATCAACCCTGGGATTTCTTTGGAAGGAATGATGCTAAAGCTGAAACTCCAATACTTTGGCCACCTCAGGCGAAGAGTTGACTTCTTGGAAAAGACTTTGATGCTGGGAGGGATTGGGGGCAGGAGGAGAAGGGGACGACTGAGGGTGAGATGGCTGGATGGCATCACGGACTCGATGGACGTGGGTCTGAGTGAACTCCGGGAGTTGGTGATGGACAGGGAGGCCTGGCGTGCTGCGATTCATGGGGTCGCAAAGAGTCAGACACGACTGAGCAACTGACTGAACTGAAGGTGATACTGATGACAAAGTCCTCACTGTGCCAACTCTCTGCCAAGGTGTTACGTTAAACGAGTGCCACATCTCTAGTGATGGAAGGCGCACGGCACAGCCACTGAGGTGGGGAGGGGGACTGTTTGCCCATTTCAACAGGCCTGCATCTGCATTTCCTGTGCGTGCACTAAGTCACTTCAGGCGTGTCTGACTCTTTGCAGTCCTACGGACTGTAGCCCGCCAGGCTCCTCTGTCCATGGCATTCTCCAGGCAAGAGTACTGGAGCGAGTTGCCATGCCCTCCTCCAGATGAGCTTTCTGACCCACGGTGTCTCCTGCAGGGGCAGGCAGGTTCTTTACCACGAGTGCCGCACATTTCCTGTGGGTGTCAGAAGACTGAGCCTGGCCCCACCCTGCTTTCCCAGCCAGCCCTGGGGCTTCCAGATGCCACCAAGGCCCCAGCACTCCTTCTCCGGGAGCAAGGCTGCATCCCCACACCTCTGCTTGCTCTGTCTTTTCTGCCTGGAATTTCCCATTTCCCTCTCCTTCCGCATTTTGCTTCCTTACTTAATATGTGTTTTTTTTTTTTTTTTAAAAAATGGGTCATAAAGAGTAGAGAATCTATTTCCACCATGACTTTACACCCAAAGTTAATATTTTGCACTTAGCTTAGTTCTTTTTCATTGCACACTTTTTCATATTGTTTTTTTTTAAGTCATAATTTAATATTCATAGATGGATTTCAATGAAGAAAAAGATTAAGTCCAGGGCCCTCAGGGTCCCCCAAACCTGGATCTGCCTTTGTTCATATTACCCATGAGTTTTCCCAAGGCATTAAAATCCCTTTATGAAGAGGACCCCAGGGATGGCAGAGTGGACCCCGGGGGGGAGGCCAAGTTTATTCCCTCAGTGCCAGCCTAGTATTCCATCAGAAATAAGACAGCTGGCAACACGTTCATGCATTCATGTTTGTCCATATTTCTTCTTATTTCCTTGGAAGAGACTTCCTGGAGGAGAACGAGTCTGGAAAAAGATATAGATCTCTGTTTCTCTGTGCTTGCACATGTGTGCTAAGTCACTTCAGCCCCTTCTTACTCCTTGCGACCCCATGGAGTGTAGCCCACCAGGCTCCTCTGTCCATGGGATTCTCCAGGCAGGAAGAACTTACTGTAGTATATTTATCTATGCTCATCAGCAAATCACTTTCCCTGATGGACGTATCATCAGCATGACGACAATTCTACCCAACTCTCCCCTGGCCAGTATTTACAAATAAGTATTAATATTTTAAAATTCCTGCCATGCGTTTTTCTTTATCTTTATTTGATTACTTACAAGTCTGAACTTTTTAATAGCCACTATCCATTGGTATTTATATTTTGGAAAGAAAGAAAGAGAGAGAGAGAGAGAGTGAGAGAGAGAGAGAGAAAGAGAGAGAGAGAGAGAGAGAGAGAGAGAGAGAAAGAGAGAGAGAGAGAGAGAGAGAGAGAGAGAGAGAGAGAAGGAGAGAGAAAGAGAGAAAGGGAGAGAGAAAGAGAGAGAAAGAGAGAAGGAAGGAAGGAAGGGAGAAAGGGAGGGAGGGAGGGAGGGAGGAAGGAAGGAAAGAAAGTGAAGTCACTCAGTCATGTCTGACTCTTCACGACCCCGTGGGCTGTAGCCTACCAGTCTCCTCTGTCCATGGGATTTTTCAGGCAAGAGTACTAGAGTAGGATGCCATTTCCTTCTCCAGCGAATCTTCCCAACCCAGGGATCAAACCCAGGTCTCCCGCATTGCAGACAGACGCTTTAACATCTGAGCCACCATTCTGAGTGTGCACTTCTTTTTAACCAACATACGTGCGCTTTTGAACTCGCCTGGTGGTGCGGTGGGTAGGAATCCACCTACCAGTGCAGAGGATGTGGGTTTGATCCCTGGTCTGGGAAGATTGCACATGCCACAGAGCAACTAAACCCGACCACCACAACTGCTGAGCCCCGGGGCCTGAGAGCCTGTGCTCCGCAAAAGGGAAGCCACTGCCGTGAGAAGCCCGCCCTGTAAAGAGCAGTCCTGGCTCCTGCAGCTAGAGGAATTCTGCTCACAGCAATGGAGACCCAGGACAACCAAAGCCAAAACAAATTCTTTGATCTTTCACATTGAAGTTTGTAATCCCTTGGAATACAGGTTTTTTATAGGGTGAGCTAGTGATCCAGTCAAATTTTTTTTTTTTTTCAGTACAGATGCCCAATTTTCTCAGCATTGTTTTTGAAAGTTTACCCACTGCTTTGCAATTGCATTTTGGTCAGCAGTTGATCGCCATATATGTATAGTAGTGGTGATAGTTGCTCAGTTGTGTCTGACTCTTTAAGACCCCACAGACTGTAGCCCGCCAGGCTCCTCTGTCCATGGAATTCTCCAGGCAAGCATACTGGAGTGGGTTGCCATTTCTTTCTCCGGGAGATCTTCCGAACCCAGGGATTGAACCTGGGTATCCTGCATTGCAGGCAGATTCTTCATCATCTGAGCTACAGGGAAGTCCCTCATGTATACACTCTATTAATAACGAACCAATTTCAGGGAAAGCACATCTTCCCATTTGTTCTTCTTTTGTAAGATGACCACTTTAAATTTATGTATGAATTTTTAAATCAGCTTTCCAATCAGTCCCCAAAGGCAGCCTCTGTGGAATCACTGGACTCCACTCAGAATCCACTGATATGATGCTAATGTATCATCCAGTTCACAAAACCTGTATTTTTGATTGGCCTGTCAGCCCAGTTGTCCAAACAGTAAGTCCAGATTATTCACCTCACCTGTAACCTGATTTAGTAAGTTTAAAAATCTCTTTTGCAGATCTTTCCCATGTTAAGACTGTAGCCCGCCAGGCTCCTCTGTCCATGGAATTCTCCAGGCAAGCATACTGGAGTGGGTTGCCATTTCTTTCTCCGGGAGATCTTCCGAACCCAGGGATTGAACCTGGGTATCCTGCATTGCAGGCAGATTCTTCATCATCTGAGCTACAGGGAAGTCCCTCATGTATACACTCTATTAATAACGAACCAATTTCAGGGAAAGCACATCTTCCCATTTGTTCTTCTTTTGTAAGATGACCACTTTAAATTTATGTATGAATTTTTAAATCAGCTTTCCAATCAGTCCCCAAAGGCAGCCTCTGTGGAATCACTGGACTCCACTCAGAATCCACTGATATGATGCTAATGTATCATCCAGTTCACAAAACCTGTATTTTTGATTGGCCTGTCAGCCCAGTTGTCCAAACAGTAAGTCCAGATTATTCACCTCACCTGTAACCTGATTTAGTAAGTTTAAAAATCTCTTTTGCAGATCTTTCCCATGTTAAGCATAGAATTTCTGTGCCGTTGTTCAGTCGCTAAGTCATGTCTGACTCTTTGCAGCCCCATGGACTGCAGCACGCCAGGCTTCCCTGTCCTTCACTGTCTCCTGGAGTGTGCTCAAATTCGTGTCCATTGATTCAGTGATATCATCCAACCATCTCATTTTCTGTTCCTCCCTTCTCCTCCTGCCCTCAATCTTTCCCAGCATCAGGGTCTTTTCCAATGAGTCGGCTTTTCACATTTCTATGTTCAGTTCAGTTCAGTTCAGTCCCTCAGTCATGTCTGACTCTTTGCGACCCCATGAATTGCAGCACGCCAGGCCTCCCTGTCCATCACCAGCTCCCAGAGTTTACCCAAACTCATGTCCATCGATTCGGTGATGCCATCCAGCCATCTCATCCTCGGTCGTCCCCTTCTCCTCCTGCCCCCAATCCCTCCCAGCATCAGAGTCTTTTCAACGAGTCAACTCTTTGCATGAGGTGGCCAAAGTATTGGAGTTTCAGCTTTAGCATCATTCCTTCCAAAGAACACGCAGGACTGATCTCCTTTAGAATGGAGTGGTTGGCTCTCCTTGCAGTCCAAGGGACTCTCAAGAGTCTTCTCCAACACCACAGTTCAAAAGCATCAATTCTTTGACACTCAGCCTTCTTCACAGTCCCACTCTCACATCCATACATGATCACTGGAAAAACCATAGCCTTGACTAGACGGACCTTTGTTGGCAAAGTAATGTCTCTGCTTTTTAATATGCTATCTAGGTTGGTCATAACTTTTCTTCCAAGGAGTAAGCGTCTTTTAATTTCATGGCTGCAGTCACCATCTGCAGTGATTTTGGAGCCTCAGATTTTAAAATAACCCTGCAAATGATAACTTTAAAATTTGCAGATTTTGCTTAATGGAACTGTATAACTATATATAATGACTTTGTGTATTAACTGTCTTCTAGAAAACGTTTGAGGGTCACTTATTAACTTATTAATTCATCTAAAAATCCTTCTGGGTGATTGATATACACAATCATTTAATTTTTATTATTTTCAAAAATGATAGTTTTTGTTTCTTCCTTTCCAGAGAATTTTTCAACTTTTCTGTCTTGCCAGGTGCAATGGTGAGAAATTTCAGTACTATTTACAAAACAAATGGGGGTAATGGGCATCTTGACATGGCTCTTCATCACTTAGTCTTCTGAATGATTTTTAGAATAATTGTTTTCAACCTAAATAACACGCCACTGAAATTTTATTAAGGATTGCACCTTGGCACCTGTAGTAGTAATATGTATAATTTTCACAACAAGAAGCAAATATTTCCATTTATTTATGTCATTCTAGAAATATTATAACATTTTCTTCTTTTGGTATCACTGTATTCCTTACAGGTATAATCTTAAGTTGCTCCTTTTTTTTCCTGGCTTTACTTTCTAATATGAGAGGGATATAAATTCCTAAGTATATTCTAACTGGTTGTTCCTATATTTAAAGGCTTTTAGTGCTTGTATATTTGCTTTGCACATTCCTAAAATTTTATTATGTTTCCCACTCGATTCTTTTGGGTTTTCTAAGTTAACTTAATTTTTTTGGCAAATACATGTTTGTCTTCTCTTTGCAACAGTTATACCTCTTAGATCTGGAATATGTAGAAAAACTTATTTTAAAAACTTTCAAATGATTTGAGTCTTTTACTATTCTTGTGTTATTTATTGATATTTCTAACGTTATCAAATATTTGCTTATAAGGTTTCTGTCCTTTGAATCTATTAAAGTTTATTTAGGGTTTCTTCTGGGACTTTGTGTGTGGCCTGTATAGGTGTTTGTATGTGATTAAACTTGTTAATTTTCTTAATTAAATCCTCTATAGGTTCACGTTCGTTGTCTACTTGGTTTTCCAATGCTGGAGAAATTGGATTACTGCTTCCCTCTCTGACTGTGGTTTCATAAATTCATTTTTATTTATAATTATTTTCCTCAACACAGTTTGATTTAGCTATTAATATTTACTGATTATAGGATGATGACAGTTTTTCCTTCTCAGGCTATTTAAGTTGTTATCACTGTCAGATATATCCTCATTTGCCCTATTTAAATCTTTTTGCCTTGAATTATACTTTCTCAGTTAAGACTAGTGCTACAGTTACTTTTCTCTTTGTTAACATTTGATTGTCTGATTCTTTACAGATGTCTATGTCATTTGATTTAGCCTGCATGCTTACGCAAAGCTATGCTGTGTGTAATGCGTGTTTGCTCAGCTGCAAATCTTTTAAAATAAAGTGAATCAGTTACAGTTATCATCACTAATATATTTTGGCCTTTTTTCTGTCCCCTATCTTTTGATTTGTTTTCTATTTGGTAATAGAACTGAATTTTAATTATTTTGGTTAAACTCTGGCCTCACCCTTCAGCATCACTGATGCGATGGACCTGAGTTTGAGCAAGCTCCAGGAGTTGGTGATGGACAGGGAAGCCTAGCGTGCTGCAGTCCATGGGGTCACAAAGAGTTGGACTGACTGAGCAACTGAACTGAACAATCCCACAGCGGCCCTTGGGTTTTGCTCTGGAGAATGATGGCCACACCCACTGCCTCCAGCTGTGTTGAGACCTTGCGAAATGTGAGTTTGGGGGCAGTCTCTTGCCGATTCTCTTCGGACTGTGCAAGTACCAGGTGAAATCCCTATGGTGCTCATAGCAAGAGCTTGAACCTGTGAAACTTCTCCTTTCCCAAGATTGTTGTCTCACCACTGCAGAATTCTGGGCCATTTTTAATGAAAGCAACAAGAACAGTGTTAAAAAAGTCAGCATTATCTCAAGAACTCACCCTTATTTGCTGAGAGACAATGGCAGAACTCCCTGCTCAGCTAAGGTAAAACAGGCAAAAGTACATTTATATCAATTCAATCTGATCTTTGTGGTTAATTATAGCGTGTTTTTCACTAGATCACTTCCTGCCCACCAAGTATTGGGCCATTCTTTAAAAAGAAGGATCAACTGAATATTCTTTGGAAGTACTGGTGCTGAGGCTGAAGCTTCAATACTTTGGCCACCTGATATGAAGAGCTGACTCATTGGAAGAGACTCTGATGCTGGGAAAGACTGAAGGCAAAAGGAGAAGAGGGCACCAGAGGATGAGATGTTTGGATAGCATCACTGACGCAGTGGACATGAGTTTGAGCAAACTCCAGGAGATAGTGGAGGACAGAGTCTGGTGTGCTGCAGTGCATGGGGTTGCAAAGAGCTGGACATGACCAAACAAGAACAACACAATTTAATTGAGAAGAACAACTAAACACGTGTAAGCAGCTCAACCTCCTCTGGGTCCTGGAGGCAGGAGAAGCTCTGTGAAAGACACTATCAATATTTATCACCAATAAAAATCAACTTCTCTGAGCGAAATGTTTGTCCGAAGGTTTTCATTACTTCATATTAGTAACTTAATGAGTCTAGCCACAAAGACTGAGTGATTGGTGTCGAGAGGTCTTTCATGTCAGTTCCAACTTTGCTACCAGCTAAACCTCAATTTCCTTATCAGACAATGGGTACAATAGTGTCTATCTTTGAAAGTAAGTAGTAAGTGATCAGACATATTGTTGACTCTCAATAGAAGCTCCATTTTCCAGTTTCATTGTTACCCCATCTATTTGTAATGAAGTGATGGGAGCAGATGCCAAGATCTTAGTTCTTAAATTCAGGGAAGCAATAATTTATTGGTCCCATAGCTGTCTTCTCTCCATTGAGGAGAGCCGTGGAAGTGGTGTTATATGCTAACTTGCTCTTGGACACCTCCAAAGTGGACCAGGACTGGGGACTGAAGAAGGGTGAGGTTGCTTTAAGCGACTGATACCAGGTAACAAGGATGAGAAGCTCCCAGGCCAATAATGTGAGCTATCTACACATCAAGGTATACTTTCCTTGCATCAACACAGGAACCAGGGCTGATGTAATCAAAACAGACACTGACTATGCCGGAATTTTCATCTGGACTGAGGGATTGCATGCTAACCTCCAATACCCACCAATTTAGACTTCTATCTACAGAAATAAACACAGTTTCAAACACAAAATAAACAGGATTTCAAATATTAAATTGAGGCACTGTACTAACACTCCAGAAAAATTCCAAGGACACAAAATTAACATAAAAAAAACAGAGATGCAAATATTGTCCTCTGAGGGTCCTCATTATTCTTATTTCAGACAATATACAGCCACAAAAATTAAAAACATAATAATTCAAAAGAAAAATTGGAATTTTAGATCCAACCAGTCCATTCTGAAGGAGATCAGCCCTGGGATTTCTTTGGAAGGAATGATGCTGAAGCTGAAGCTCCAGTACTTTGGCCACCTCATGCGAAGAGTTGACTCATTGGAAAAGACCCTGATGCTGGGAGGGATTGGGGGCAGGAGGAGAAGGGGACGACCGAGGATGAGATGGCTGGATGGCATCATGGACTCAATGGGCATGAGTCTGAGTGAACTCCAGGAGTTGGTGATGGATAGGGAGGCCTAGTGTGCTGCAATTTATGGGGTCACAAAGAGTCGGACACGACTGAGGACTAAACTGAACTGAACTGAATGTAGACCAATAGGAAAGACAAAAAAGAAAGCATAAACAGTCTAGCTAAATAATGGAACAGACATGGCTGGAGATAAGATTAGTGAGATGGAAAACCTTGTCAAGGGATTTTATCATATTGCACTGCAGTAGGATAAAAAGTTGGGGGAGGATACAAGGGGAAAGTCAAATGCTCTGAAGGACGTATGCAGGTCTAGATGTCCAGCATCGGTCTCACCAGGGTTAAGCCAGAAAAAAAGGATGGAGAGAAAATGAGCAAACATTAAGAGAACATTTCTAGAAGTGAAGAATTCTTAGATCCTGTTATAAAATACACCCCACCTCGATGCCTTAGTGAACTTTTAGAGTTGCAGGATGTGCTAGATAGTATTCCATGACTCCTAGTATCAGACTAGTTCTTCTCAGTTCTGTCCCACACATTGTGAGTGAGTGCTAAGTCACTTCAGTTGTGTCCGACTTTTTGTGACCCTATGGACTATAGCCCACAAGGCTCCTCTGCCCATGGGATTCTCCAGGTAGGAATACTGGAGTGGGTCGCCATGCCCTCCTTCAAGTGATTGGACCTGGTCTCTGGCATCACTTGCACTGGCAGAGGTGTGAATTGTAGTGTGTGCCAGATATTATTCCTTGACTCCTGTTATCAGTCTGCTTCTTCTCAGCTCTGTCCTGCACGGAGGGAGCTAAAATGCTTTGATTTATGCGTAGGATACTCCCTGGCCAACAGATTTCAGTTTGATGCCAGAGACTCTAGTTTGAGGGTGCTGATGAGAATCAGAAATTGTCTCCAGTAGCAGCAATGGGCTGGAGTGTGGGTTCTGGCAGACAGCACCTGGGGACTTCTGGAAACAGACATATGGATGCTTTGGGCTTGTGGTTGCTTGGTTGCTAAGTCATGTTCAACTCTTTGTGACCCCATGGAGTGCAACATGCCAGACTTCCCTGATCACTCTCTCCCGGAGTTTGCTCAAACTCATGTCCATTGAGTCAGTGATGCTATCTACCATATCATCCTCTGCTACCTTCTTCTCCTCCTCCCTTCAATATTTGTCACCATCAAGGTCTTTCCCAGCAGCAGCAAAGGGCTGGAGTGTGGGCTCTGGCAGACAGTGGTGGGGGCTTCTGGAAACAGACATATAGACACCCGGGGGAGTTATGGTCATTGCGCAGCAACTCTGCAATTGCTGTCCTATCTGAATGCCTGAAGCATTGACAGTCCTGCTGGTCCTCTCTCTCTCGGTGGGTCTGAGAGCCTTCAGTCTTCTTCATTAAATTCCTCCCCACTTGAAATACTTAGAAAGTAACCTGGTTTTCTGACAGAACCCTAATGATGCACAAGGAAAATGAGAAAATACTAAGAGCTAACCAAGAAAGAGAAAATAGACAAAAATTATCAACACAAGAATTAAATAAGACTGGTGTTAAAATTCTAGCCTGCATCATGGGAGACAAAGAGATTGGTGGAGCAGTGTCTTCAAAAAAACGTTTTGAACTAAGAATTCTCTGCCTATTTAGATTATTATTCAAACTAAAATCAAAGACAAAAAAATGCATTTTTACTCTTGCAACCACTCTCTTTTAAAGACTCTCAAGGCTGTACTCCAGCCAAATAAAAATATGAATTTTATAAAACAAGTATATGAGATAAAAGAAACAGTGATAAGGGAGCAGCAGGGGATGAGATGGTTGGATGGTGTCACCAACTCAGCAGACATGAATCTGAGCAAGCTCTGGGAGATAGTGGAGGATAGAGGAGCTTGGCGCGCTGCAGTCCATGGAGTCGCAAGGAGTTAGACGCAGTGCAGGGACGGAGCAGCAGCAACAGCAACAAAATCCGCAGCGCTACTCTGAAGCACTTCATAGCCTATTTTAGTAAACTTTGGGCAATATAACTGAACATTTTTCATGCATTTATTAATAATGAATTACTAAGAAAGAAGAATAAGGATAATTTTGAAAAAATATATAAGTGCTTTCATTTAAATTTAGTATGTAGGGGAAAAGACAAGTGGACAAAGCTTTGCCTATTTAGGGGAAGGGTAAAATTATGGTTAAGAATTGTCAGCATTGATATAAAACATACTTAAGCATAATATTAGAAGAATATAAATAGTATATATAAATTCCAAAGTGTTGGAGCAAATAAGTAGGAAAAAAGAAAACATAATTCATCCAACTAAAGCGTGGAAGACAACAAACAGTAAGGAAATCAAATACATCAATTAACACAATAAACACACATGCATTCATTTTGCACAGTAAAGGACAAAGAGCAGATTGGAAAAAAAGAAAAAGAATCACAATGTGCTATACACAAGAAAGACACACAAAATAACATGACCTTGGAAAAGTAAAAGATTAAAAGACTGAAAAATAAGGAAAAAGATTGCAATAAATTTGACCAAAGATTAAAAGAAAAAAAAACATAAGGAAAAAAAAAGGAAAGGAAAAGAAAGCAGGATTATATCCAAGTGCAAAACATGTACAAATACCTGAAAACATGTGAGCCTTTTCTTAATTCAATAGTGGAATGTATTACAGAAACCGGAGTGGAACAGTGATTGCCGGGGACGGGGGAGATTGGGAAATGCTGGTCAAAGAATACAGACTCAGCTGGAAGAGGAAAAAGTTTCGGGGTTCTGATGGATATAGCATGGTGAATACAGTAATACTGTGTTACATACTTGAAATTTGCCAAGAGAGTAGACCTCAAATGTTCTTACCTCCCATGACTCCCAATCAAGTAACTCAGTGAACTGATGGATGTGTTAACCTGATTATGGCAATCATTTCACAGTGTATACGCATATGAAATCAACAAGTTGTGTGCCTTAAAGAGCTTAGCAACCTACAGAAAAGAAAGAAAGAAAAGAAAACCAGTAGGGAGTGTACTGCAGATTGTAACAGAAAAGAGATTCTCCATTGTGTCAGTTCATATTAATGTCATATCAAGTGTGGGCAATGGGAGGGAGCAGCAGGCACACTCATACATTCTGTGTGGTTAATGAGCAGATGTCACTAGAGCAATTTTGGAAGGCAATGTAGCAGATCAAAATCAACAGTGTGAATATCCTTGACAGCAAGTCTCTTGTAGAGACTTCTAGAAATATTAGCACAATTACATAAATCTGAAAGCACAAGGTATTCGCTGTAGACTTGTCTGTATAGCCCAAAACTGGAGTCAGCTTAAGAGTCGGATGATGGTGAGATGAGCCACGGTACGTCCATTCCATGGAATACTATGCAGGCATCAACAATCAAAGCATAAAACAGCACTGTCAAAGGTAAAAGCTACACTGAGAGGGAGATTCAGATGCTGCAGAACACTATGAGCAATACTTAATCAGAGCAAATGTGAGTGTGCAAAAGATTCACTTATGAATTTTGATATGAAGATGTAAATGACACACACCAAGTATTTCCAGTGGTTATTTTTGAAAAGGCAAGTAGATCTGGGAGGGGCTGGGAAAGGAATCCGTATTTTAGCTCCGTTTGGATCTGCATAATGACTTTTTTTTTTTTACTAGCACAACTCCGTTAATTTAAAAGATTAAAAAAAAATCTGAAGAATTAGGGAGAAGCCTCTGAATCTTTGTTAAAGGAGCTCTGGTGAAAACCAGGGGAAACATCGGTTAATGTGTTGGGTGTGAGGGCTAGGCCTTTGACCTACCTGAGATGATGCATTGATGTCAACTCAAAAAGAATGTTCACAGAAATAGGAGAGACATACTAAGAGCAGCTAGTATAAGTTTTAATGATTGCTTCAATAGAAATAATTCTTTATGAGACTGATGTTTTCAAACAAAACTGATCCTGATAAGCTCAAGTGGGTGCAGATAGAATTTAAAAGGTACTTGTTTCCTGTTTCCTGATCTCCTTTGTGTTATTCTTCATTATTTACCAAGGCAGTCTGTGTGTCCCTTCTGTAGACACCTGACAATTATATGTTTACCAACTAAATACCCATAGAAGCACTGAGTCTAGTTCTCTTAGACCCGAGGGGACTGGAATGTTGTCAACATTACAGATACTAGGAATCATCTTCCCCTTTAGCAGTAAACAGGTTTGAACAAATCCCCCAGGATGGAGTAAAAAAAAAAATCATGATTCCCTGTAGGCTTGCTGGAAACACCAAGCATAAAATTAAGCACATTAGCCCATCAGGATAAGCTAAGTGGCATAAGGGGAAAAGTTAAAAAACAAAACCCTCCAAACATCAGTTGTTTACAGCAAATACTATGATCGACTGTGGTGTTCTTCACATTGTCTTCACTGCAGGACCCTGCCTGAAGGACTGGCACAAGGCTGGGAGGCTGCTGGTCTCCTGGCAGAGTGTAGAAAGGAAATCACTGCAAAACAGTCCTGGTTTCTAGCACACCTGCCTGGGAGTGGCTCGTGCTCACACATCATTGGCCTAAAGATATCATGTGACCAAGCCTGCAGAGACCCTGCAGTTCTGATGAGGAAGTCACACCCTGAACCCAACAGATTTTTATAATATTGAAGGATAGTTTCTACCACCTGGAGTGTTATTAACATGCCCGTGCACACAAACACAGATTCAGCTCAGTTCAGTCACTCCATCATGTCTGATCTTTGTGACCCCAGCATGCCAGTCTACCCTGTACATCACCAACTCTCTGGATTTACCTAAACCCATGTCCATCGAGTTGGTGATGCCATCCAACCCTCTCATCCTCTGTCTTACCCTTCTCCTCCCACCTGCAATCTTTCCCAGCATCACGGTCTTTTCTAATGAGTCAGTTCTTCCCATCAGGAGGCCAAAATATTGGAGTTTCAGCTTCAGGATCAGTCCTTTCAATAAATTTTCAAAACTAATTTCCTTTAGGATTGACTGGTTGGATCTCCTTGCAGTCCAAGGGACTCTCAAGAGTCTTCAACATCACAGTTCAAAAGCATCAATTCTTCAGGGCTCAGCTTTCTTTATAGTCCAATTCTCACTTCCATACATGACTACTGGAAAAATCATAGCTTTGACTAGAAGGGACTTTGTTGGCAAAGTAATATCTCTACTTTTTAATATGCTGCCTAGGATGGTCATAGCTTTTGTTCCAAGGAACAAGCATCTTTAATTTCATGGCTGCAGTCACCATTTGCAGTGATTTTGGAGCCAAAAAAGTAGTCTCTCATTGTTGCCCCAACTTTAGTTCTTTTTCACTTTCTGCCATAAACGTGGTGTCATCTGTGTATCTGAGGTTATTGATATTTCTCCTAGCAATCTTGATTCCAGCTTGTGCTTCCTCCAGCCCAGTGTTTCTCGTGATGTACTCTGCTTCCCTGGTGGCTCAGAGGTTAAAGCGTCTGCCTGCAATGTAGGAGACCTGGGTTCGATCCCTGGATTGGGAAGATCCCCTGGAGAAGGAAATGGCAACCCACTCCAGTATTCTTGCCTGGAGAATCCCATGGACAGAGGAGCCTGGTGGGCTACAGTCCATGGGGTCGCAAAGAGTCTGACATGACTGAGCGACTTCACTTTCACTTTCACTTTACTCTGCATATAAGTTAAATTAAGTTGGAACAACAGACTGGTTCCAAATAGGAAAAGGAGTACAGCAAGGCTGTATATTGTCACCCTGCTTATTTAACTAAAGAGCCTCTTGATGAAAGTGAAAGAGGAGAGTGAAAAAGTAGGCTTAAAACTCAACATTCAGAAAACTAAGATCATGGCATACAGTCCCATCACTTCGTGGCAAATAGATGGGGAAACAATGGAAACAGTGACAGGCTTTATCCTTTTTGGCTCCAGAACACTGCAGATGGTGAGTGCAGCCATGAAATTAAAAGACGCTTGCTCCTTGCAGTGTTTGTGTCAGCAGAGATTGGCGCTTGTCTGTCAAAAACCAGTGAGAAGAGGACTGTTTGGGTCAGCCCAGAACTAA
Source organism: Aepyceros melampus (assembly GCA_006408695.1). NCBI lineage: Eukaryota > Metazoa > Chordata > Mammalia > Artiodactyla > Bovidae > Aepyceros > Aepyceros melampus. The sequence continues at coordinate 748,493 of SJXQ01006637.1, forward strand.
ATATGGATGAAAGTCAAGGTGAAGCCACTCCGTTGTGTCGGACTCTTTGCAACCCCGTGGACTGTAGCCTGCCAAGCTCCTAAGTCCATGGAATTCTCCAGGCATGAATACTGGAGTGGGTATCCATTCCCTTCTCCCGGGGAGTCTGCCTGGCCCAGGGATCAAATGCCAGTTTCCCGCATTGCAAGCAACTTCTTCACTGTCTGAGCCACCGGGAAGCCCAGTCTTAAGTGTGCGTTTCTATATATGTGCATGCACATGCATTCTGATTTAAAATCGGTTAGAAGCTCTCCTTTCCTAAGGAAAAGTTCCAGCATTAACAAGAAGGCCTGATAGCCTGTCCACCTCCTGCATCCTTATCTCATCCATCCTTATCTTTCCTGACTTGGGATATGGAATCTCTTCCCAAAGGACCCCCTTCACGGCTGTCAAATTTCATAGAGTTCCCCCAAAGTGTCTTCCTGCATGTTATTCCTTCTTCCTGGCATCTAATAAATCCTCAATAAATATTCATTTAAAAGTGATAAATGAAGGAAAACTGAGACGAAGAGATCAGGTTACAGGAAACCAGGGGCTGTTGACAGAGAGCAGGAGGGTCTCTAATCAGATCAGGCTGGAGCTGCTGGGAATGATCCTCTCTGCTCTCTCCTCCCTCAGGGGTAAGAAAACAGCCAGGATCTGACTTTTTGTTGTTGTTGTTAATTTTTTGAGCCCTAAACTGTCAAGAAGGAGACATAAAGAAGTAAGTCAGCTATGATCCACCTGAGCAAGGAAGGGTGGGAAGGAGGTGGGAGCAGAGTCACTGCTGAGGGTTGGGATGGGGGGTTCACTGGGTAATGGCAAGTTTGCCTAAAACAGGAGCAGGGGTGCAGTCCAGGCCACACAAAGCCTCTGAAAGAGGAAATTACACATATTCCTCAGATCACCTTGTTTCTTTTTAGTTTTTAAAATATTTTTGAAACTTGGAATTATTAATAATATGAGAAAATTCACAAATGGTTTACAAACTAATAAAAGTTAGGATTGATGGATTATCTAATTGGATTTTTATCATAACACAACAATTCTATACACCAACGTTCCTGCAATTTTGCTAACCTCTATGCATATTCAAAACAAACTCCCAAATCCTTGTCACCTAAGACATTATATTCAAAAAAAGCTTCCATGTACTTAAAAGAAGCAAAATGTTATGCTGGTGTCTATTTGTTGCTCACTCAGTCGTGCCAACTCTTGTGACCTCCACGGACTGCAGCACACCAGGCTTCCCTGTCCTTCACCATCTCCCGGAGTTTACTCAAACTCATGTCCATTGAGTCGGCAATGCCATCCAACCATCTTATCCTGTCAACCCCTTCTCCTCCTGCCCTCAATTTTTCCCAGCATCAGAGCCTTTTCTAACAAGTCAGCTCTTTGCATCAGGTGGCCAAAGTATTGGAGCCTCAGCTTCAGCATCAGTTCTTTTAAAAGAGGTATCTATTAGAAGAGATAACTTCTTTGAAGTTCTTTAACCCTTCTATGAAATAAAGCCTGAATATTTGTATCAACAAGTAATGTGTATGCTACTTGGAGAAAACATGATGACTATGTAAATTTTTCTTTTTATTTTATAATTTTCTTTCTTTCTTTTCTTTTTTTTTTTTGACAATCCAAGAAACTGGAGCGTTTACTGCAGAGACAGTGCTTCCATGTCCTGGAGTGGCTCCTGCAGGATGCATAGGCCCGTGCTCACCCCCGCAACACCAGGACGGCATGCTCCCCGCTCGCGAGTGAAAGAAGCACCCTCATCGCTGGCCATCAGAGGTGCACAGCTCAGACTGGCTGGTCCAGCAGGCTGCCGGGAGGACCCTCTCTGGCGCAGGGTGTACATTTTGTCCCTGGGCTGATTTCCACTGGCTGCAAAGTTTGCGAACGTGTCCAAGTTATTTCTGTCATGTCTCTCCAACTGGCCTTCAATTTTTAAAAGAGCCCTTGTTTAAATCCAACTCAGTTTCTACACTGGCCAAATTGAAAACATCAGTCCAGCCTCCAGAGCGAGCCTCCTTTATCATGATTTATACATGGGAACGTGAGCCCTGCCAAGAAACACACAACCTCTGCCCAATGTTAATAATTGCAGTATGGAGACAAGGTCCATTACATGAGATAATGCTGTACAGGGCTGAATCTTTTGAAAGGAAAAGATAAATAAAAAGATGAGCCTCTCACTTCCCACAAACAGGAGTGAATAGACGTGGATGGACAACAGATTTGATGACAACGCCAGGGAAGCGCGGGGCTCTCAGTCCTTCGTGAAGACACACTGCGTGTCAATTACTGTAGAGTCATGGGGTAGGCAGCATTGTGCTGCTAATTACTTAACAACCAGTTGTTGCAAGGAGAGAAATCCCTGGTCCAGAGTGTTTGCCAATTTCTGTGGTGTAAACACTGCCACCATACAGCAAAGCAATTATTTTCACTGTATGGATAAAACTGGCATAAATGATGACAAGAGCATAGATTGTAAGGAAAACTAGTGGACCAATTAGAAAGTGAATTATTCTGGGAAGCTGTTACTTTTTTTCAAAGTATGATTTCTTTAACTGTACATTTATAGAATTTAATATTTAATAACAGTTGTGTTTAACAACCAGCTTGCCAAATTCCTGAAAATTTAACAATGGACCCTGGAGAGTCAGTCCAAGCTGGCCCTGGAACACCAGGCAAGTTATGCATGTGAACGTGGGCATTTTTATGCCCAAAGAAATATCACGGACAGAAGAGTGGATCCAAGTGTCATTTTAATCGATCGTGCCTTTTTCTGGGGTCTCGTTGCAAGCTGGCCTGTGCTCAACTTGGCAGTCTCATAAGGTAGCCATGCTTTCAAACACAAGCCAGCAGGCTGAAATCTATGGTCCTGAAGCTGAGCCCTGAGAACTTTCAAAATCTTGGGTGCATATTTCTGGAAGTAACTGTCTCGGACACATTTTTTTTTTCTCAGTATCTAAATCCTCTAAGACATTCTTGTCTTAGGTGAGATGGAGTACTCAGAGTGTTGTATTTCCTTATATCATCTCTAGGATGGAAATCAGAGAAGGTAAGAGACTTGGACCGATTTTGAAGGCGGTTATTGATACACAAGCCAGGCCTGGTGGAGTCAGAGATGCTGGATGCACAACAGAGGAAACAAGGACCCAAAGGAACTGGCAGCGGGGCAATGGGGCAGGGGGAAGACGGCTGCGAAGGTGATCCAGGATTTCCTGAGGGCTCAGAACTGCTGGGATGCTGGGGAAGGCCAGAGCTGTGAGCTCTGCTTTCTGTCTTATCCCCACTGTTGTTGTTCAGTTGCTAAGTCACGTCCAGCTCTTTGTGACCCCATGGACTGCAGCATGCCAGGCTTCTCTGTCCTCCACTATCTCCTGGATACCATCCGCATTCTCCTGCATCTAACTGAGATGGGATGGCAGCTGCCAGGGCTTCATATGAGAAAGGGTCCCAGTGTCTCCTCTGAGGTTTCTCATGGGAAGGGTATTCATCAATGATGGAGGAAGGGGCATAAGCCTGTCTGGTGATACAAGATACTTACAGGCTGAAACTTGTGTTGGAGAAGCCTCTTGAGAGTCTCTTGGATTGTAAGATCAAACCAGTCAATCCTAAAGGAAATCAACCATGAATATTCATTGGAAAGATTGATGCTGAAGCTGAAGTTCCTGTACTTTGGCCACCTGATGTGAAGAGCTGACTCCTTGGAAAATACCTTGATGCTAGAAAAGATAGAAACCAAGAGGAGAAGGGGACGACAGAAAAAGAGATGGTTGGATGGCATCACTGACTCAATGGACATGAGTTTTAGCAAACTGCAGAAGATGGTGAAAGACAAGGAAGCCTCATGTGCTGCAGTCCATGGGGTCACAAAGAGCTGGACACAGCTGAGCAACTGACCAACAGCAACACAGGCTGAAACCTACATCCCTCTTAAAGTTAAGGATCCCAGATTTACTTTAAGGGAAGAAAGGGGGAAGCAGCAAAAATCTCCCACTTTGGGCTGTGTTACAGAAATGCTGCAGTTGTGAGGGTGGTTAGGAGGCAGCCCAGCCCTGGGCTCAGGGCCGGGGAGGTGTTCAGACTCCACTGGGGGTGGGGGAGAAGGTCCACTTTGCAGCCAAACCTCCTACCAGACCTGGCCTCCCAAGTGAGTCATGGACCTTGACCTTGACTTGCCCGGAGAGAGAAGAGGAAGAAACCATCTTACTGAGGATTTTAAGGACTTTGAGTCAAATACTCATGTCTTGGATGGAGAATTCTAAGCGAGCCGAAGAAAGAGCGTCATTTGGTGGTAGGTATTCCCAAAATCCAGCAGCAGTTTCTCCAACATCTGGAACCACCCAAGCCTCATTACATCATGGAAGCTATGCTCGTCAGAGATCTGATGGAATTCCAGGGAGCTTGAGGCTTCTGGGTCCCGTGGAAATATCAGCCAAGGGGAGGGTGTGCTATTTTGGGAGCTCTTTGAGAGGTCATAGTTCAAAGGAGCATCTTTCTTGTGCTTAGCTGATGCACTGGAGGGGTCTTCCTTCTTTTACGATTTTGACGTGGACCATGTTTAAAGTCTTTATTGAATGCGTTACTGTTGTGCTTCTGTTTTACGGGCACAAGGCATGTGTGATCTTAGCTCCCCAACCAGAGGTGAAACCCACACCCTCTGCATTGAAAGGCGAAGTCGTAACCACTGGACCACCAGGGAAGTCCCCAGAGGTGCTTTTCTGAATGCTGTTGAGGTAGGTGGCATTACCATGGCAGGGCCTTGGTTCAGGCCTTTCTGGTAGAAGGTTCTGGCAGGGGCACGGTGCCCCGGAGCACAGGATGCCCCCCTGTCATTATGGGACGGCCCACCATAGCCATTGTGGCCAGACAGGAGATCAATCCTGGGAGCGGCTAAGAGCTTCGTGTGTAATTGACCTGCTCAGTGACAGAGAAAAGCACTCACAGAGTCCAAGAATGGTGAAAAGTCAATTCCAGTTTTGAAAAATCTGTCAGATTAATTAAAATACAGTGTCGTACAGGAGAGCTAATTAATACATGCTCAGCCTCCCTCTCCTGACCCATGGCTTTGTTCTTGCCTGGGTACCTCCTCCCCCTGTCTTTGCACCATGTAGGGGTGGTGGGGGGAGGCTGGAGGATGCTGGTTTAGCCTGATAGAAAAGTTTAGCACCAGGAAGAGTAAGGTAAACTGACACAAACAATTAGTGTCTGTTTCTAGAACAAATAGAAATCAACCAGTGATTAGTGTTGTCATTTCTAATCCTTTCAAATCATTTGATTATAATAAAAGCACAAAAATCAGAGGGGGGGGACTGTTTTATGGCATAATTGATCTCTTAAATGGTCCTACTCTTTTTTGCATTTTGTCAAAAATAAAAGTAACTCTTGAAGCTTTGCATGAAGACATTCATAGAAATTATTAAAAGCTCTGACACCAAATTACCTGAGAGATTACATGAAATGTTTGACCGGTTTGCCTGTCAACCTGTTGGCAGCTTCTACGAGGGTTGTTAACCATCCTTGATTGGCCAAGACAGCGGTGCTTCCCCGGGGGGCACTTTTAGGATGAAAAAACCTAATCAGAGGGGACCCTCCAGAAGACGGAGCCAGAAGGATTCCAAAATGGACCACGGCGGGCTGGGTTGTTGGGGAAGTCTGAACAGAGCCTGTCAAGTCATCTGTCTGGAGTAATTATGCTGATAAATTTGCCACCCAGTCGCATCTTCTCACTTGCATTACTTTGCAATGCGACACCACAAACACAAGCCTCTGTCTGGGTTCCCTCCAGCTGCGAATGGAGGAGAGGAGACAGCGGCTTTGCCCATGTTGGGTCTTTTTGGAAAAATCCCTCAGAACGCTTGCCTTGTGTATTTCCTCTCAGCGATCTGAGGGCTGGATCTACTTGCATCAGTGAAAGGTCATTTTTGTGGTTTAGCATCTTCTGGCAGCTCCATTGCTTTACCGAGAAGACTCAGGATGCCAAGGGCAGTGACCTTCGCTTCCTTGGACTGCCTTCAAGAAGAACATCAGACGCCGCTTCACCTTTTCAGCTGCCTCTGTGCTGATTAAATGCACCCGTTTGTCAACCACATGATCTGGTTTCTTTCCTGTTCTTTTCCTTTTCTCGTTCCTTCCTCCCTTCAGTTGAGGCAGTTCTGTTTGTTCCCCAGGCCAAGCTCACCCCCATGGGCTCCTTGGGCCTTAGGAAGCCTCTGACCCCAAGGATGGGCATCCCCTTAAGCTCCTTCCTTTCAGAACAAAGCTGGAACAGAGCCCACGCACGCAAATGTTTGTTGAGTGAATCCAGATGGGGGGCTCCTCAGGTTGTTCTCTGAAGGCTGGATAAGAGCCCCTGAGGTAGAGAGGAGCCACAGGTGTCCCAGGCAGAGGGGGCAGTGACAGGGGTGACTGACGGCAGGGAAGCCCCGGGCGCCTCCAGCAGAGGGGTCCATGGCCGCTGTCCCAGCCAGGGGCCTCCGCCCGCTGGCAGCGCCAGTGTGGCCTGTGGTCTCTCCTGTCCGCCTCTTGCCTTCTTGTGACCCAGAACTTCTTTATTTTCTCTCTGAAGCCAGCTCGCCACCATTTCCTAACCCCCCGCACACACTTGGAGGACAGGGATTCTCTGGCCTCTTTCTGGAAGGAAAGGCAGTGTCTTCTGTCCCTCACAAGTCACTGCTCATTCTGGAAGGCGGTGTGAAGGCTGGGACGCCAGTTCAAGAACAGCAACTCGAACGTGTGCCGAACAGAGATGTGGGCTTCATGCTGGCGTTCCCAGCAGCTGAAGCAGCGTGCTTGGGTAGGGAATTTTAATTGAAGAAATACAAAATGTTCACTGGGTAATGTGCATATTAATTTAATATAATGTGAATAAGAAGTCGCTCGGGATGGGGGCTGGACGCTGCCCCTGAAGGTCTCTCGCCATGACAGCGGCCCAGGCAGGCCTCCTTCACTCCTCGGAAGGAGGGTCCCTGTGGCCAGGAGCAGTGGGGTGATGGCTGGCTTGGCTGGCAGGGTGTGCCCAGCACCCTCCCTACCCTCGCTGGGCCTGCTGGGTCTCGGTTAAGGGCGGCATCAAATGATACAAAGTCAAGGCAAAGCTCACAAACCTCAAAGGACTGACCTGGGCAGTGACAGCCAACAACCATCAGAACACTTTTTGGGGGGTTGGGAGGAGAAATCAGTCAACCCTAAAGGAAATCAAGCCTGAATATGATACTGCAGCTGAAGCTCCAATACTCTGGCCACCTGGTGCAACGATCTGACTCACTGGAAAAGACTGATGCTGGGAAAGACTGAGGACAGAAAGAGAAGGGGTGGCAAAGGGTGAGATGACTGGATGGCATCACGACTCAATGCACATGAGTCTGAGCCAGTGAGGGACGGGGAAGCCTGGCCTGCTATGGTTCATGGGGTCACAAAGAGTTGGACACTATTTAGTGACTGAACAAAGAGGTGGTTCTAATTAACTGAAGTTTTTTTTTTTTTTTCAGGTTATCAACAGAAATGTATTCCTCATAGTTCTGGAGATTGAGAATTCTAAAATCAGGGTCCCAGTATGGCCACATCGTGGCAAGAGTCCTCTTCCTTGTTCATAACTGGCATCTTCTCACTATGCCCTCGCGTGGTGCAGAGAACTGAAGTTCTGATGCTATTAGAACTCCACACCATAGATGGGCCACATTCAGTAATAACAGTAACAGCAGCAACAACAATAATAAGTGAGGCTGATAGTCCAGCAAACAGGAAGGGTCTTAGGAGGTCACAGGGAGGACATCTGACTTCCAGGCAGCTTGAGAAATCTACGATGTTTCATTTCAGCAGGATTTGGACTATGCGTGTACCCCCATTCTCTAAAAATTGAAAGCAAACTTAAATGTACTGAGTACAAAACGGTACAACTCACAGGTTTTTCTGGAATCACCCAGATGGCACCCTGGACACTTAGAGACTCCCAGAGTTCTCAAGGGTACTTGCACACTCAGCCCTGGAAGCAGGGAAGTGGGCGCCCAGCCTGGTGGTCTTGCAGCAAATCCCTGCTCAAAGATGCTCCTGGAAGCGGGCAGCTGACAGTAGTCTTTTTGACAACGGGGGGCTCTGGGCTCCTCTTCCTCGCTGGCTCGTATTCCATATAAATACCAATTAACTGTGCTTCCCCAAAAGGTGAGATAATGTAGGATAAAGTGGACTCTTCTCCTGAGCTCTTTCTCTATGATTTAATTGAAACAGCATCAATGTTTTTCTCTAGAAAGATTTGTCTAATTCTCATTTTGTATTAAAAGTTGCCAAATAAAAGACATTCAGGTCAATTTACAAACATTTGCATCCCTGCATAAATAATATTTTTGCTAGCCTTACCAACAGTATAGTTCTACGTTAATACCATAGTGTGCTCTCAGCATCTCAAAAATGTGCGCTTGAAGTGCCTTTTCTGGTTGTGCTTTACTTCTGAGTCCGTGTCACTTGTTCTATTTCTTATGGTGGCTGTTGCTGAAACAGTCCCCTTATGTTTTTGGCTTCATTCAAGCCCTGCTGTGGCTGATGTTGCAAGGGAGATGCTTCTGTTTTTCTGGAATTATTTTGAAGGTTGTTTCTTCAAACTGTGCTGTTGAGGGATTATTTTGCATCACTTTAGTTGCTCTGGGTTTTAATTTGTCTTTTATTTACATTTTTTCTTTAATATACATTGAACTTCATTCCTTCACTATTATTCTCCCACAATTAAGTATCTTTAAAGCAGGGAAGATTGATGCTGCAGCTAATGAAGAACTTGGGATCAGATGGTTCATTCTTAGAAAGGAACTTGGTTAGAACATGTCCACGAATACAGAAAATTATCTTTCAAGGAGATGTTTAGTTACAGGGTTCAGTTAAAACAAGTTTAAGCTGTGGAGCACTCTCCTGCTCTTCAGTTCAGTTCAGTTCAATTGCTGGGTCGTGTCTGACTCTCACCTGTCTCTTGGGTAACCTTCTGGGTGTCATGGAGATCTAGTGGGCGTGGCGGTGGCTTAGTCGCTCAGTCCTGTCCAACTCTTGCGACCCCATGGACTGTAGCCCGCCAGGCTCCTCTGTCCATAGGATTCTCCAGGTGAGAATACTGGAGTGGGTTGCCATTTCCTTCTCCAGAGGATCTTCCTGACCCAGGGGTTGAACCCAAGTCTCCTGCATTGCCGGCAGATTTTTTTAACCAACTGAACTATGAGGGAAACTGCCATGGAGATCTAGAGTATTCTATTTTATGGGAGAAGGAAAAGTATCTGAGTTAGAGACTAGAAGGAGGAAGTGTGAGCTGTGAATTCAGGGGGCTGCATATCCAAAATTTGGCTTGATTGCCTAGAGGTTTGGGCGTGCCAGAGTGGGCCTCAAGTGTGGAGCTAGGCAGTGACAATTGCAGGCCCATGGTTGACCCTCGGGGTGCTTGTGACTAACAAGGGACCCCACTGAATCCACTGCCAAGGTCAACACACTCTCCCAGAGAGGGCGATGATTCATGTCCGCCTCACTCATCTCCTGGTTGCATTTCATGCAATTACTTTTTTTCTTGGGATTCTTTCCTTCCTCTTCCATCAAGCAATTCATTCTTTGAAGACCCCCGTTGTGTGTGACATCATTCAGAGGGAGACTTTGAGAAGATGCAGGACTCACGACCACCCTCTTGAGGAGCTCACGGCCCACCGCCTGGAGGGACATGGTTAGTATTCACTCGTTTACTCAGCAAATGTTTACCCAGTGCAGACCTGAGCCAGCCCACGCTGGGCCATTAGTCTAAGGGTTGATGGATTAGTCAACAGCCGTTGGGACTGACTGGGGAGATTATCAGGATGACTGCCTCTGTAGATGGTGAGGCTCCTGGTTTGGTTTTGCGGGGATCAGAAATGACTCCTTGGGAGAAATGACTTTGAAACTGACTGAAGTCGAGCAGGCACTGGCCACAACAAGAAAGCAGAGACAGGTTTCGGGCACGGTGTGTGCTGGTTTGGAGTCCAGGAGAATATGGTCCGTCTGGACCTGGAGGTAGTGATGGAATAGTGTCACTGGGGGTTTAGAAGGTGGACAGAGCCAGAGGGAGGCGGGGGCCTGAAGAGAGAGTGCTGCGCATGCCCCAGGGAGGAGCTGGCTGGATTCCACCTGCCCAAGGGTGGGACACCTTCCATTTGCTGAGAATACCCCCAAGGACAGGCCTGCTTGGGCCACTCTCTGGACATCATCTCCTTTAAGCCTTAAAATGCCATCGTCCTAAAGATACTGACCCAGGACGTCCTGCATCCTGCCACGATTACACATCTGACACCTTCAAACTGTATAATTACATTCTCCAGAGAAACAGAGGCAGCAGGATGTATGTAGACTATACAGGAGGAGACTGATTGTAGGGATTAGCTCTTCCAGGGTCCAAGGAGCCCTGCAAGGTGTCGCTGCAAGCTGGAGGCTCAGGGAAGCTGGGGGGATAGTTCTGTCTGGGTCTGAAGGCCTGAGACCCAAGGAAGCAGGTGGTGTGTGCCTCAGTTCCCCCCACGGCCTGAGAATCAGGAGCTCAGATGTCTGAAAGCAGGAAAGGATGGAGACCCCAGGTCAAGAAGAGAAGAATTCATCCTTCCTACACATTCTCCCCCTAAATTCAGCTTCAACTGATGAAGGTTGGATGGATGAGACCCACCCAAACTGGGGAAGGCCATCTGCCTACTCAGTCTACTGATTCGATTTCTAATCTCCTCCATAAACACCTGAGCATCCCTTAGACCAGTCAAGTCAGTACCTAAAATGATCCATCACCCCCCACCCTCGCCCCAGGTTACTCCCACACACCCTTTATCCATTTCCTCCAGTGTTCTGACATAACCACGGGAAAGTAACATTTGTCACTGCATTCTAACTGGTCTTAGTGGTCCAGGGCTGAGCCCTGAAGTCCCTGAGCCCAGCCCTCTGCCCTGGGTTTCCTGTTCCCCTGTACTTGCTGCTGGGAGCTTGGCTTCCATTTTACTCTTTCTTTTTGACTATTTTGAATTACAAAATGCCGACAAACCCTCTTCTTTTGAACTCAGAGCCCTTCCTCCCAGCTCCTCGCCTGTGGTCTCTCTTCCCTGTTCTTAACAGATGTGGACAGGCCAGTAAAGTGGCATGATAGTTACCTGGGGAATTTGGCGTCATGAAAAGCATCGTAGCCAGCGGTCCCATCATGACTGCACGGCACGTTTTCAGGTGTGGAGTGGGGAATGTGGAGTCAAAGCAGCTGGGCTGTAGACTGCTCCTTCTGGATCAGAAGTTCCAAGGGGAGACTCAGCAGCCTGTGCTGAAAATGCCCACCACGTGAATCTGCTTCAGCCCCAGGCAGCCTGGGGTCTCCACTTTCATACAATTCAGGAATCAGAGTAAAAGTCTGAGAAAAGGTCACCCAGAGAGCTAATGGAATCATCAATTAAAAGCTTGTCATGGAATCTTGGTTCAAACAAAGAATTCCCACACCACACACCAATCATTGAACGGTACATTGCTTAGCCACTGAATTCCCCAAGGAGGAGAAGGCAGCCTCCTAGGACCAGGTCACGTGATAGCTTATTTAAAATTGCCTATATATGCATAAGTGCTTGCATAATGCAAAATTACATCTATACAAAACATTTAACATGATGTATACGCGCATACAAGGCTTCCCTGGTGGCTCAGATGGTAAAGAGCCTGCTTGCAATGCAGCAGACCCAGGTATGATCCCCGGTTAAGGAAGATCCTTTGGAAAAGGGAATGGCAACCCATTCTAGTACTCTTGCCTGGAGAACCCCATGGAAGAGGAGTCTATTAGGAACAGTCCAAAGGGTTCCAAAGAGTTAGTCACGACTGAATGACTAATTCTTTCACTTTGCACGTGTGTATAAATATATATAAGTGGATAGATAAATCTCTATGCAATCATTGAACACAAGCTGGATGTGAAATTTCTCATGTACTAGAGGTGCTCCATGAATTCAACTATTGCAGGGGACATCCTGATATAATTCCACCTTAACCTTCGGCTTAATCCTAAGCCAAAGCCAAACCCTAACTCTAACCCTATTTGAAACCTTACCCAAACCCTAAACATAAATCCAGCCCTAACCTAACCCTGACCCTAACGTTGGCCACCTCATGCGAAGAGCTGACTCACTGGAAAAGACCCTGATGCTGGGAGGGATTGGGGGCAGGAGGAGAAGGGGACGACAGAGGATGAGATGGTTGGATGGCACCACCAACTCAATGGACATGAGTTTGAATAAATTCCAGGAGTTGATAATGGACAGGGAGGCCTGGCGTGCTGCAATTCACGGGGTCACAAAGAGTCAGACACGACTGAGCGACTGAATTAAACTGAATTGAACTGAACTGAACCCTGCTGCTAAGTCGCTTCAGTCGTGTGTGACTCTGTGCGACCCCGTAGACGGCAGCCCACCAGGCTCCCCTGTTCCTGGGACTCTGCAGGCAAGAACATGGAGTGGGTTGCCATTTCCTTCTCCAAAGCATGAAAGTGAAAAGTGAATGGGAAGTCGCTCAGTCGTGTCCAACTCTTCGCGACCCCATGGACCTCAGCCTACCAGGCTCCTCTGTCATTGGAATTTTCCAGGCAAGAGTACTGGAGTGGGGTACCATCACCTTCTCCAAACTGAACCCTAACCCTAACCTAAACCCTAACCTCACCCTGTCCCTAACCTTAATCCTATTCCAAACCCTATCCCTAACCCTAACCGAGCCCTAACCCTAACCATATCCCTAACCCTATCCCTATCCCTAAACCTAACCCTACCCTAACCCTAACCAAATCCCTAACCCTGTCCCTATCCCTGGAGAAGGCAATGGCACCCCACTCCAGTACTCTTGCCTGGAAAATCCCATGGATGGAGGAGCCTGGTAGGCTTCAGTCCATGGGGTCGCTAAGTCGGACCTGACTGAGCAACTTCACTTTCACCTTCTGCTTTCATGCATTGGAGAAGGAAATGGCAACCCACTCCAGTGTTCTTGCCTGGAGAATCCCAGGGATGGGGGAGCCTGGTGGGCTGCCGTCTATGGGGTCACACAGAGTCGGACACGACTGAAGTGACTTAGCAATAGCAATAGCAATCCCTATCCCTAAACCTAACCCTACCCTAACCCTAAGACTAACCCTAATGCTGACCCTAAACCAGACCCAGGTATGATCCCTGGCTAAGGAAGATCCTTAGGAGAAGGGAAAGGCAACCATTCTAGTACTATTGCCTGGAGAACCCCATGAAAGAGGAGCTTGGTAGGCAACAGTCCAAGGGGTTCCAAAGAGTCAGTCATGACTGATGACTAATTCTTTCACTTGGTCCCTGGAGAAGGAAAAGGCACCCACTCCAGTACTCTTGCCTGGGAAATCCCATGGACAGAGCAGCCTGGTGGGCTACATACAGCCCAAGGGGTTGCAAAGAGTCAGACACAACTGAGCTACTTAAACTTCATTTTTTATAAATAAAGAGAAATGGACATATAAATCTAATGCATTTATTGAGCACTAGCTGGATGCCAGTTTTCTCATGTACAAGATGTGCTCCATAGATTCAGATCTTGCAGGGGACGTCCTGCTATCATTCCACCCTAACCCCAATACTAACCTGAAGCCAAACCCTAACCCCGACCCTATTCCAAACCCTATCCCTAACCATAATCCTAACCCCAGCGCTAACCCTAGCTCTAACCCTAACCCTATCCCTAAACCTAACACTAACCTAGTGCAGAAACTGAGCTGCAGGCAGGGAATCTGGAGCTTGGATGTGAACCCAGGCAGCCTGGCATTCAAGCTTCCTCTTAACCATGACCCTCTGCAGCCTGCACAGTGTGAGAAGCAAGTATAGGCTCCATCTTCTTCCCAACAGTGGTGTGTTGGCGCCAACTGCCAAACGCCCGGGAGGGAGGCTTAGCGTCCATCAGCATCTCATCACTTGCTCAGCCTTTGGGACCCGAGTCAGCTTCCTGAAGCTGCTGCCCTTGGGAGGGGTGGGGGATGGGTCCATCTCAAACCAGCCACTTGCATCCGCACCTCTGCTCCTTGGCGTGGACCCCAAAGGTCTCAGACGTGGTCACCAGCCAGGTGATGAAGGGAGAGTGGAGGAAAAGTCTCCAACTTCTTTCAGCTGAACAGTTATTTTAGGACAAATTGATTTGGGCTGTTTTTCCCAGGCAGGACTGGGTGAGGAGTTATCTGGACCATTGCAGGTGCTGGTCCAGGAGCTGACGGCAGGACAGCCAGCCCTTTATCCTCAGAGCAGGATATGCAGTCCTCTGTCCTCACGTCCCTGAGAAGCTGAACCATGTTTTCGTTGCTGCTCAGACTGAGGAATCTGAAACTTGCAGCGCCAGGTTGAAAGCCCACCAGTGCCCTCCTCTGCAGAGTGCCTGTGAATCAACCAAAGCAGGCTCTACCTGCCCCTCGAGGAAGCCGTCTCTTTATGCTCCAGTGGCCTCGGTCGGGGCCCTTGCCATCCGTTCAATTTTGTGTCACACACTCCTTGGGGATGCCTTCCTTCTGCCTTGGTGGGGACACAGCTCAGTGACCAGCCCTCAAGGCGTCAGGTGCCACTGCTCACGATCTTAAAGGAGCCATGGAAGCGCCTGCCCCAGTGAGGCCACCTCCAGAGTTCAGAGGAGCCCATGGAGGGTGGGATGCCAATCTCCTAACCTCCTCTTCAGCATCCCACCCCTGGGTGCTCAGGCTCCTCCCCCAGCTCTGCAGGTGCCAGCTTTACCCCATACCTGTTGGGAGTATGGCTTCTGGAACAGCCATGCTCTCCCACAGTTTGTTCACATGCTCAGGTAAGGCCAGACTTCCTCCAGAACCAGCCAAAAGCATCTCCACCTCTGTGTTGATGGTGTTGGTTCTCCCCACCATATCAAGTCTCTGAATTCAGGACGTGACAAACTTTCCAAGGTCTAGAATCCTCAGGTCAGCAAGACTCCAAAAATAAGGGAATGCGTGATCATTTGGATAACAGATTTGGACATGTTCTCTGCCAGGGTGCTGCTGAGAATGCTTGGCAATGGAAATCCTTTCCAGACAGAGCCAGAAGCAAAAATGAGCTGCTGGAGCATCTGCAAAATTCCAGTCACCAAATAACCTTAAGAATTTCCAAAACTTCCTGAAATATTTTTTCTTCTGCACACAGTGAGATTAATTTCCTCATTATTTCTAGTATTTTTAAAAAACTGGAAACACTTTAAGAGTCCGGTCATTATACTTTCATTTGGTATTCAGGGAACTAGCGGTGATCATAATGAGTTCACTTGGTATGCATGTGGTTGTCACACGCACTTTCTTAAAGCTACCATTGTAACGCAGCTTCCCTTTGGCTGAGTGCCTTTCTATGATGCCAACTACTTCATCCGATCTGACTCCACAGCCTCCAGGAGAAGGTGTCTTCCAGGGAACTGGGGCTTTGTCTCAAACCAGCTAAGGTGTATCAGAAAATAGTCTGGTACAGCTGCTGCCTTGCACCTTGCAGATTAATGCCCATATCCAATCGCATTAGACCCCCTGGAAGGTCTTATCCCTTGCCTTCTCCTTCCAGTACACCCAGCCTGGCTGATGGCATTCTTAAATGCTGATTGAATTCTAGAGAATTTGAGTAGATTTCAGGATTCTCTGAACTGCCCAAGCTGTCTCCCCTTCAGGACAAGGAAGACAAATTTGGTCCTGGTTCCCTTGCTTCAGTGTGGCATCAGCCGCTCTGCTTTATTAAGGATGTCCCTGGTCTAGCGGCCAATTCACATTAACACAACATAGAGATTAATCCTACTAGCTTAAGGATAAATAAGGTCGTGTTGTCATTGTTTAGTCACTAAGTCGTGTCCAACTCTTTGCGACCCCAAGGACTGCAACATGCCAGGTTCCCTGTCCTTTGCCATCTTCCGGAGTTTGCTCAAATTCACGTCCATCAAGTCCATTCAAGCATCAGGTGATGCTATCTAACCATCTCATCCTCTGCCACTCACTTCTCTTTTGTCTTCAACCTTCCTCAGCATTAAGATGTTTTCCAATCAGTCGGCTCTTCACGTTGAAATTGGGAATGAAACTGGGACAGAGTTCTTACCGTCAGTGTGAAGGGGGATGGAGCAGCCTTGGACTTTCTTGGGTGTGGCTTTACAGCCTGCTTCTCCACCCTGCTGGCATTTTATGCACTCAACAATTTGAGAGATGCAAATGGCAAAGGTGAGGCTTAGGAAAGAGGGCATGAGAACAGTTATCCCCCTGCTAGAACTGCTGCCTCTGTCCCCCCAGGAAGAGGAGACGCATCTTCTTCAGGGGGAGATCGGCAAGTGCTATGGCCCATCAGGGGGTGGAGGTCCTGTCCCATCGTCGGGAGGTGTGTTCCAGCAGCTGAGCCAGGGCAGCAGGAAAAGCGACATTCCTCCAAGAGGGGGTATTGAGAAGCAGGTCCCTGCAGGACAAGTCACGGGTGGGTAGGTCACCCTCAGTGCTTCTCCTTGGGCATCACAGAACTCGTATCCTGGGGACGTGACCGAGTCTTTGTGAACCAGTTCACACCTTCAGCTTCCGGGTCCAACAGAGGAACTCAGAGCGTGACAACAGAGGAATTCTGGGGGGAGAAGACGCTGGTGGGAAGGCCGTCACTGACATCCTTTCATTTTGATTTTCTCTTATGTTTTCCTGTCCCTAATCAAATGCATTATCACATATTAGTTTAATTACCATATCAGGAGGAAATTCACTTTTACTGATACAATTAAAAGACAGCAAATAGTGTCTTACAAGTGGCTTGGAGCCACATTAACAAAATGTGATAGTAATTGATGTGAGAGTCACATGATCTGATGGCAAAATGGGTCGTTTTAATTGTGTCAACGGAATCCTCTGCCTGGTTCTTCTGACTCCCTGCATCAGCCACGCGCCAGGCAGCAAAGGTGCTGCTTATTTGTGCCTGGGGTTCAGGCAGTGCAGGCGGATGAGATGTGCTCATGGCTCCGGGATGAGATCCTGGGATCCAGTTCACCCATCCTTGCCTGATTCACATGCAGACATGTCTGCTGAATGGAAAATATTTCACTGAAATTAATTAAAAATACAACATTAACCATAGCAGCAGAGACACTGCATACTCAGTTCAGATATTCTAGTGCCCACATGTATGCTAAGTTGCTTCATTCGTGTCTGACTCTTTGCGACCCCATGTACTGAAGCCCACCAGGCTCTTCTGTCCAAGGGATTCTCCAGGCAAGACTACTGGAGTGGGTTGCCATGCCCTCCTCCAGGGGATCTACCTGACCCAGGGATAGAACCCACGTCCCTTATGTCTCCTGCATTGACAGGCAGGCTGTTTACCACTAGCAACACCTCAGAAGCCCATTTTAGTACCGAAACCTTGATACATCGAGTGCATATATTTTTAAGTAAAGCCAGAGAATGATTTCTATTTTTTTTGCATTTTTATGAATTGCCTTTGTGATATCAGTACTTTCCAACTAAAAGCTATTCAAATATGTATTAAATATCTTCACATGACACCAGAATGGGCCATCTCTCCACAAAGCAAGCACATTATTAATTTCTTCACAAAATATCTGAACAGCGTTTTCAATTAATTTTTTTCGCATTGTGTTTGCCTCCACCTGACACCACAGATGTGATGTTGTCTTTTTCACAGCTGGAGACCAACTAAAATGGCCTCTGGGATAATGTGCAAGTCAAGCAACAAAGACTATGGCATTTAAAGCAGGAGAATTCCTGTCTTCTCTTGCTTCTCGCGACGAAACTTTGCCCTTTTCTCATGTCCCTTTCCTAGCTTGTTGAGATGAGTGTCTGCAATTCCTGACCTACCAATTAGTTCCTGAATGAGCAGCTTGGAAAATCACCCTGTGTCACACCCACGGCTAATACCCTCACTCGTGGGACCTTGACCCCAGCCAGCCAGCCTTCTCCTGGTCTGCGGTGTGATTAATAGTTCCACGCTGGTCTAATTGCAGTCTGCCTGTGGATTCTGATTGGGGCATTCCCGATCAACTCTGGAGCCATCTCAGACTCTGAGTGCTTACTGCCAGCACAATGGAGCCTGCACGTGTGCCTGTGTGTGCATACATGTGTGTGCAAACATGTGTGTGCCTCCGTGTGTGCAGAGCATTTCCAGTCAGGAGTCACCCTGATTTTGGTCACACCATGGTCCTAGGACTCGAATGTGATTTCATGAATTTAGAGTCTGTGTCCCTGGCTCTGTCTACATAATTTCCAAACAAATGGGAAGGAACATAAATTCACTTAGACTGATGATTTTGCGTTAGAAAGGCCAGGGAAACCTGTTGTTTGGATTTAATTGATGTAAAAATTAGACTTGGTCTAATGGGTGGACTTGTGTAAATATTTGGCAATGGTGGCTCCAGCCTGTTTGCCAGCAGTGATCCTGATTATTTTCCTCTGAAATCTCCCCCAGACCCCGAGCTCTCACCTCTCTGCTTGTTGGCTGCAGCCTCATGGCGTCTTGTGGATGGTCTTCAGTGGAGTATGTTTAATTGTGTGGGAAAAATGGTAAAAGCTGTGTGAGGTTTTGTCCTGTCTTCTCCCTCTTTTGTTTGACTTACACACAGCATCCTTTAATCAAAAAGGTGATCTACTCATATTTTTAGTTAATCATTTACTCAGCTAAAATAATTTATCGACCATCTACTCTGAACAATAACCCTAAAACCCATTTATTCATTCACTCATTCAACAAATAATCATAAGAACACTTCGTGACTCCCTTAGAGAACTTCATGAATCCCTTAAGAGAGGGGCAAAGACATATGTCTCCTTCAGCTCTTAGAGAATATCACTGCCTACGAAGTGAGAAAAACAACAAAATGAGCATCTAAGGTGCCATCTCGGCATTTCCCCCAGCTAAGGGATACTCTTTCACCTGTCTTGGAGAAGGGAGGATGCCAATTTACTTCCCCAAAGGACAGGTCGGAGAAGGCAATGGCACCCAACTCCAGCACTCTTGCCTGGAAAATCCCATGGACTGAGGAGCCTGGTGGGCTGCAGTCCATGGGGTCGCCAAGAGTCAGACACGACTGAGCGACTTCTCTTTCACTTTTCACTTTCATGCATTGGAGTAGGAAATGGCAACCCACTCCAGTGTTCTTGCCTGGAGAGTCCCAGGGATGGTGGAGCCTGGTGGGCTACCGTCTATGGGGTCGCACAGAGTCAGACACGACTGAAGCGACTTAGCAGCAGCAAAGGACAGGCGTCTACTGGCCCCTGTGTGTGCCTCACTCACGGTCAGAACCATCGGTGTTCAGACTGTGAGTCTGAGATCTTCACTAGGAAACTGTGCTGGGAGTCCTGTGAGATAAAGGCCCATGAGTCAGTCACTTATCTCCTCTGGCATGCGTGAAGGCCTTCCATTTGTCAGATAATTTGATGACTGTCTGATGAGATGAAGATCCTATCCCCTTCCATCTAATCTGGGTAGACAGGAATATACCAGGCAAAACCGATAAAGGAAATTCAGTGTGGACCTACCTTAGCTGGGAGGATCAGAGAAGTTCTCTACGGATGTTACTTTCAAGCTAAAACCCAATGAGGACAAAGAAACAGTTATAGAGAAACCTAGGGAAGAACATTTGCTAAATAAAGAACAGATATAAGCAAGAAAAAGACTCAAAAGAGAAAAGAAGAAAAGGCAGATACTAAGACCTAACAGGAGGGCGGGTAAACCACAGACTGTTTCCTCGTGGCAGTGAGCAGTGGAGGGTATTCTGGACCAGAGGGAATTTTCCATATGTGTTTAGTTGCAGCGGAGAATCCATGGAGGGTTTTACAAGGGAGAGCGTCACAAGTGGATTCAAGGTTTTGAAAGTTCCCTCTGAGAGTGGAGACTGGATTTGGGAGTGGGTGGAGGGCAAGACTGGAAGCTGGAAGGCTCTCAAGATGATTCAGCTATGTTTCTGCCTTAAATGTCCTACTGACCTTAGATCAATTCTTAGTGAAAGATGTCCTCTGCCTTCCAGTGTCCTCAGTGAACCTCAACTCAGGCCTATGGGGACAGGAGCTGTGAAGCCAGTGGTCCAGGAGTCACAGTGCTTCTACAGCTCGGGTGGTGAGTGTGCATTCAGGCTGTCGAGACTCGGGGCCCAACCACCATCAGACAAGCCCTCAGTGTAGACAAGCTCTGTTCCCGTGCACCGGGCACCACTTTCCCCAACAGCTGATTAGGGTGGTGCTCACCCACAGCAGTCTACCCCTGAGTGCTAAGGAGGCCTCACTGGTGATGACGTCATCCTCATACATGATGCAAGAATTTGTTTCATACTGAGAGTATTGTACGGTGACTGCTGGAGCATGTACTTCCCTACGCCACTTTATTTATTTATTTATTTAGCAGTTATTTATTTTATTTTTTTAGATTAATTTTTATTTTTTAGTTTGTTTTGCTTTACAATACTGTATTTGTTTTGCTATACATTGACATGAATCAGCCATGAGTGTACATGACCTCCCAATCCCAACCCCCACCTCCCCCGTCCCGCCCCACACCTTCTCTCTGGATTATCACCGTGCATCAGGCCCAACCCCACACCCTCTCTCTGGATTATCCCCGTGCATCAGTCCCAAGCATCCTGCATCCTGCATCGAACCTAGACCGGCGATTCGTTTCACTTATGATATCATACATGTTACACTGCCACTCTGCCAACTCATCCCACCCTCTCCCTCTCCCACAGAGTCCAAAAGGCTGTTCTACATCTGTGTCTCTTTTGCTGTCTTGCATACAGGTTTATCATTACCATCTTTCTAAATTCCATATATATGTGTAAGTATACTGTATTGGTGTTTTTTTTCTTTCTGGGTTACTTCACTCTGTATAATCAGCTCCAGCTTCATCCACCTCATTAGAACTGATTCAAATGTATTCTTTTCTTTTTAATGGCTGAGTAATACTCCATTGTGTATATGTACCACAGCTTTCTTATCCTTTCATCTGCTGATGGACATCTAGGCTGCTTCCATGTCCTGGCTATTATAAACATTGCCGCAATGAACATTGGGGTACACGTGTCTCTTTCAATTCTGGTTTCCTCGGTGTGTATGCCCAGCAGTGGGATCACTGGATCATAAGGCATTTCTATTTGCAATTTTTTAAGGAATCTCCACACTGTTCTCCATTGTGGCTGTACTAATTTGCATTCCCACCAACAGTGTAAGAGGGTTCCCTTTTCTCCACACCCTCTCCAGCATTTATTGCTTGTTGACTTTCCTACACCACTTTAAACTTTTGGAGATGCCTTGAGGATCTGTAGAAAGAGACTCAAGCCCTCTATAAATGCCACAGTGAGCATAGCTTGCTTTTTGTCCTCTCGGTCATCACTCCACCGTTCCTTCCTCTAGGCATTATTCTCACTTCAATCAAGTGTCTCTCTTGGGACCACCAGTCCCCGGATCCACCCAATGAGTAGAGCAGCTGCTCTAAACAGTGGCTTGTGACCCAGAAAGGACCATGCATAGCCCACGTGACAGCTGATATGTGTACCTTGCAGGAGAAAATGCCTGTCTCTGCCAGGTTCTGAGGCTGTGAATTCGAGGCTGTTCTTGCTACCTTTTCTCATGTGTGGAGCCTGCCTGCCTGTCCGTCTGCAGAATAAAGCCAAATGGAGACCCAAAATGGATGAAAAGAAGATGTGAGGGAGAGAAAGATAGTTAAAAGAGAGAGGACTCCTAGTCTCTCAGCCTTTTCAATCTGCAAACTAATGCCAGTTTCTTTCTGGGCCGCATGAACTAAAACATTCATATTTTGCAAAAGTGATTTGACTCAAGTTCCTGTCCCTCCACACAAGCCCTGACTGATAGCCACAGCTACGTGTGTTCAATGAGAGCCTACAGGGTTCCACGCTTCAGACACCCTAAGCATTGGACTGAGCTCAGACTCCCCTAGCCCCAGCCCTTTGGAGAGGGGAATCTACACACTGACTTCCTCCTAGCACTAGCCAAGAGCTGGCAACACAAGCTTTGATGACCATGTAATAACTTACTCACCTGGCCCCTCCTAAATCTCATCGTGGGAGGAGTCAGTGACTCGGGATGTTGAGAACAAGGCCGGGTCCTCCGCGGCCCTGCCTTCTGCGTCATCTTCCAGCACTCATTCCACCCGATTTCTCAGACAGCTCTTGCCTCTGTGAACCAGTCTGACTGGTTCATTTCTCCATGTTTTGTGATCTCATCTCTTGCTAATGTCTCTAGGACTCAGCCTACCACGGAGGTCAGACATGCTGTCTCCTGGCTGGTTTGTTTCCCAATCCCTTTCCTAGAGACTGGAGTTTGCCCTCCTTCAATCTCTCAGCATCTCTCATTTCCAGAAGAGCCCTCTAAAAATCTATTCTCAAAAGAGCAACTGCTTCTCTTGCCTTATGAATGACTTTGGACACAGAGTCATTGAGGATCTCGTTTTCCTTTCTGATATCCTAACTGTCGCAGTTGGTTCTATGGCACCTTAATTCCCCATGACTCCCACCATATCTAAAGCTCCAAATCGTTGCCCTCTCTATCATACATAACACCTGAGCCTACCTTTTGTTTCCTTTGTGTGAAATGTTTGGTCTCCCTTCTCAAGAGAAGTTTCTCAATCAGGCAGTTGGGTGACTGCTGATGTTTTAGACGAATCAGCAAAAGGTATTTAATGATCTGAGAAGCATCTTGTCTCATGGTGCTGTTTCCTTTTGCGACCTGTTGGACTCCAGGCAGAAAAGCAAAGGACTGAGAAGGGGAAGGAATAGACTGGGAGTCTGAAATTAGTAGATGCAAACTATTACTTATAGAATGGAGAATCAGCAAGGTCCTACTGTGTAGCACAGGGAGCTATACCCAGTATCCTGGGATAAACCATGACGGAAACAAACATAAAGAAAGAATGTATATATAACTAAGTCACTTTGCTGGATAGCAGAAATTAATACAACATGGAAAATCAACTGTATTCCAATTAAAAAGAAAGAAAGGAAAGGAAAGGAGCCAAAGCCCACTGGCATGCTGGCAAGCAAATGAACTTGCAGTTGAGCTGCTGGTTTGCTGGACTTGCAGTCTGGGTCTTCTCCTCTTTTAACGTGACCTTGGCTCATCCACAGGGCTCTTCCCTTTGCGATGCCACTGGACAAAGGCTCTTCTTTGCCTGAACTCCTGCCCAGAGTTTGCAGGCTTGGAGCCTCTCTGGTCCTGGGTGTGGCGATGCAGTCTGAATTGAAGGTTGGCTGTATCAATTCCCCTGACACTGACACGAAAACCTGGAACTGAGCAACCTTGAAACGTGGATTTCTCCTTCCTATCAATGTGTGTGCTTTTAAAATGAATATCATGCTCCGTGCTAAGTCGCTTCAGTCTTGTCTGACTCTTTGTGACTCTATGGACTGTAGCCTGCCAGGCTTCTAGTCTGTGGGATTCTCCAGGCAAGAATACTGGAGTGGGTTACTATTTCCTCTTCCAAGAGATCTTTGCAAACCAGGGATCAAACCCTGGTCTCCTGTTTCCTGCATTGGCGGGCAGGGTCTTTACCACTTGCACCACCTGGGAAGCTCTTTAAATGAATATTTTAGTGTAAAAGAATCATGCCCTGAGGGGATCTTTGCAAAGGGGCTTCTGATGAGCCACAACCTCCACACCTAAGTCGTCCTTTTTACCTATGATGTTATTTGGGAAGGCACAGATTGTCTGCCACCATCTCCTTGAAATCTCAAGTGAAACATCTGTTTCTAGAGGCTGATAAGGTGCTTTTTTGCTTCCATTCAAGATGCAGTAAATCAGGAAAGTCACAGGGAAAGATTAGAACTCAGCAGGATGGTAAGAAAGAAGATCTCCAGGCACTTGCTATAAGTGGAAACTTCCCTTTCTTTTTAGGACGATCCTTTATAAATGGACAGTCTATGGACCCAAGAAACCTCCTTGCCTGTGGGGCCTGGAAGGAGAGCTCCTCTCCACAACAAACTAGATCCCAGGCCACGGTTGCAAATTAATCACCCAAGACCTTGAAAATGGCAGTCTCTCTCCTTGTTCAGTCACACAGTTGTGTCCAGCTCTTTGTGACCCCATGGACTGCAGCATGCCAGGCTTCCCTGTCTACCATCTCCCAGAGTTTGTTCAAACTCATGTCCATTGAGTCGGTGATGCCATCCAACCATCTCATCCTCTGTCATCCTCTTCTGCCTTCAGTCTTTCCCAGCATCAGGGTCTTTTCCTAAGGAATGGTATTCAGAAGATGAAAGGGGAAATCTAAATTACAATTCCCAAACCTTCCAGTCTGAAACTAAATTAAGGCTATGGCCATTAAAGCCTGGCAAAGGAGACCGCTAGGTAATTCCACCCATTGAATTGTGGTTTCCCCTCCAAAACACCGTGGCTCCAACTTGAGTTAGGGGTTTCCTGCTCCCAGGCTCTCTAATGACACAGTGGACTCACAGACACAAGGCTGCAGGATGTCGAAATTAAGTGTAGACAACGGGCAGTTCTTCACAGGGTGAAGAAACCTGTCTCTAATTTTCAAGGGCTCTGCGTCATCTCAGTAGGGTAGTTAGCTGTAATCCTCCTATAAGCAATGAAAGCAATACACTTGCTCTTAAGCTTTAACAGGAATGGTTAAAACTTTAATGTTCAACAGGAATGGTTTTCCAGGAATGGTGTCTTTCACTGCTCTTATCAATATCTTAAAATTCCCCGTGGAGCCTTCTCCCCTTTCTCCAGAGTGCTGTAATTTGCAGGCAGGTCTACATACTGGGTTCGTGGAAGGAGGAGCATCTTGCCTTCAGAACGCACTCCCGCAGGGAATGTGCCCACCTCGCTCCCTCTAGTTCCTGGTTGAGCCTCCACCGGGTTACTTTCTACTCTGCAAATCGAAAAACAGTTCCACCCCTGCATTTTCTGGACCAAGTCATTTTAAGCCTTTATATCATGCCTCTATTACACAGGCAGATTGCCAGGTTAATTACCTGAAGTCATTAGTACCCTTTGCATCTGAAGGAAGAAAGTCAAACCCACCGCTTGAGCTGCAGGGGTAGCCTCAGACACGTCAACAGTAGCTGGGATTGGGTTGCATGCATTGTCTGAATTCGACTTATCTGACGCCTTCATTTTGGAGATTTCCTTTTCTCTTTCTAATCCCTGCAAAACATGTTTGTGAAGCAAAGGCTGCTTTTCCCTGAGAATGAATAGCATACTTCCCCCCAAACAGAGGAAAGTCAATGCCCTCTTGTTTTGCAAGGCTGGGAGGTGCCTGTGGACCCCAGAGGCTCCACTGCCAGCCTCATTCTCCAGCAAATCCAGCTCATGTTTTCTGTTCTTGTGAGAGCTGCTCTTTCCTCCGTGATTGTGGCTGTAATTACACAAATGATCCGCTCCACTGTCACTTCTAGTCAAAGGTGTCATCCAAAATTAAAAATTCATGTAAAATCTGGAGATGCAACTTTTAAGCAGACAGTGGAGACCTGATCTGATTTTACAATCAATGTTTTACTTAACCCTTTCGTGCCTCCTGGACTACGGGTAGGAGATGGGAGATTTCAGGGACCCGGCCACCTGGAAGATGTCTGTGTGAATTTGCTAAGGCTACTGACG
The DNA here is from genome assembly GCA_006408695.1 of Aepyceros melampus. NCBI lineage: Eukaryota > Metazoa > Chordata > Mammalia > Artiodactyla > Bovidae > Aepyceros > Aepyceros melampus. The sequence continues at coordinate 774,075 of SJXQ01006637.1, forward strand.
CAAAATACCACAGGCTGGCAGCTGATAGAACAGAAATTATTTTCTCACAATTGTGGTGGCTATCAGCCCAAGGTCAAGCTGTCAGCGGGCTTTTTTTTTTCTTTCCTTTCCTGAGGGCTCTCTCTGGAGTTTGTAGATATCTATGTTCTCCCTGAATTTTTATGTGGGTGAGCCTCTGTATGTGTCTGGGTCCAAATTTCCTCTTTTTATAAGGACCCCAGTTACACTGGATCAGGGTCCACTCCAGTGAACTCATTGTAGCTTAATTATCATTCTAAACAACCTGTCTCCAAAGATAGTCATGTTCTGAGGTTCTGGGGTTAGTGCTCCATCACATGAATTTGGAGGGAGGGAACTCAGCACATAAAAATGTCCCACTACCATCTAAGATGAGACAGAGTCCATAATGGAAGGTCCACTGGTCTGGGGGCATCTGTTTCTGATGGAGCCAGCTACACAAGATAGCCAATGGATTCAGGCTGGGAGAAATTATATTCCTATGTTGAATCATGGGCATTCAATTCTGAAAAATTTTCTGGACATTTTAAATATTGGAATTTGCCAAGCCAACCTAAGATCCAGATGCTTACTTTTATAGCAGCATTCTCCACTTGTTTGGGCTTTAAGATCTTGATAAATCCATGCATGAGACAAGTGAAGCATATTATTGCTATTATTGTTAATTTCATTTTAAAAATATTTAAGTTAACATACAGCAAGGTTAACTTGGAGGTGTTAGTGTACGATTCGATGAGTTTTAACATATATGAATTCAAGTCACTAACATTGCAATCACAGTAACAAAATTCCATCACTCCCAAAACCTCCTTCTGTTGCCCTTTGTAGACAAATCCTCCACACAGCACTGGTAAGTTCTCTATCCTTTAGTTTAGCTTGTGTAAGAAGGTTGTCTAAATAGAGCCATACAATATGGAATCTTTGGAGAGTTGCCTCTTCAACCCAGAATAAGAGATTCAACCATGTTGGATGTACCAATGACTTATCCCTTTTCATTGCTGAGTGGTATCCCATTGAAGGGCTTCCCTGGTAGATCAGCTGGTAAAGAATCTGCCTGCAATGCAGGAGACCGCAGTTTGATTCCTGAGTCGAAAGACCCACTGGAGAAAGGATAGGGCTACCCTCTCCAGTATTCTTGGGCTTCCCTGGTGGCTCAGCTGGTAAAGAATTTGCCTGCAATGCGGGAGACTTGGGTTAGGAAGACCCCCTGGAGAAGGATTCCATTGCACAGATGGACTTCATCGTGTCCATCTGTTCATCCATTGAAAGATATGTGTGCTAGGTATAGTTTTCAGTGGTTAGAAATGAAGCTGCTCTAAATATTCACATTTAGGTTTATATGTGAACTTATGTTTTCCTTCTTTTGAATAAACATCTAGAAGTGTGATTGCTGGTTTACATGCTAAGGGCATATGTATATAGCTTTATGAGAAACTGTCAAACTTTTCCAGAGTTACCACACCATTCTTCACTTATACCAGCAATGTGTGAGAGTTCTTTTTTTTTTTTTCCATTCTAATAAGCATCTGGTGTGTGGGTTTGATTTGAGCTCTTTGCTGACTAATGATGCTGTCCATCTTTTCATGGGCTTCTTTTGTCTTCTTTGGTGAAGGTCATTTCAAACCATTTCTTAATTGAGTTACTTATTTCCTTATCATTTCATTTTGAGGGTTCTTTATAAATTCTCATACAACTCCTTTTTAAGGTATGTAATTTGCAAACATTTTCTATGAGTCTTTAGCTTGTCTTTTAATTCTCTTTTTTGAGTCATATCTGAAAACTCTTAGCTAAGCTAAAGTCATAATTTTTTTCCAAAGCTTTCTCCTAAAAGCCTCATAGTTTTATACTTTATATCTATTTTGAGTTAGCTTTTGTATAATGTATGGGATATATGATGAAGTTAGTATTTTTTTCATATGAATGTACAACTGTTGAAAAACTATCCTAACTGTATTTAATTGCCTTTATACTTTGATCAAAAATCAACTGATTTCCCAGGTGGTTCACTGGAAGATTCTACAAAACATATAATGTTTATAGAGATTATACCAATTCTCTATAATCTCTTCCAGGATAGAAGCAGAAGGAACATTCCTAACTCATTCTATAAGGAATATTACCCTAATACCAAAATCAGGGGAAGGCATTACAAGAAAAGGAAGCTACAGACCAACATCTCACATGAATATAGATGAAAAAACTCTCAAAAATATTAGCAAATAGAATCCAAAAAAGTAAAAAATTATACACCACCACCAAGTAGGACTTCTCCCAGGTACGCAAGGTTGGTCATATATTCACATACAAAAAATAAAACAAAACAAAATATAATCTAGACACAGACCTTATGCCCTTCACAAAAATTAACTCAAAATGAGTCACAGATGTACCGATATGAAGGTGAAATGTAAAGCTATAAATCTCCTAGAAGATAAGAAAGGAGAAAATCTAGATAACCTTGAGTTTGCTGCTGCTGCTGCTGCTGCTGAGTCACTTCAGTCGTGTCCGACTCTGTGCAACCCCATAGACGGCAGCCCACCAGGCTCCGCCGTCCCTGGGATTCTCCAGGCAGGAACACTGGAGTAGGCTGCCATTTCCTTCATCAAGGTGTGAAAGTGAAGTCGCTCAGTTGTGTCCGAGTCTTAGAGACCCCATGGACTGCAGCCCACCAGGCTCCTCGGTCCACAGGATTTTCCAGGCAAGAGTACTGGTGTAGGTTGCCATTGTCTTCTGCAACCTTGAGTTTAACAATGCTTTTTTAGATATAACAACAAAGGCACAATCTGGGAAATAAATAATTGATAAACTGGACTTCATTAGAGCCAAAACTCTACTCTGCTAAAAACAATGTCAAAAGAATGAGATAACAAGCCAGAGCCTGGGAGAAGAGACTTGCCAACGACACATCTGGTAAAGGACTGTTACCCAAAACATGCAAAGAACTCTTAAAACTCAGCAATAAGAAAATAAATACGCCAATTAAAAAACAGGCCAAAAATCTTAATAGACACCTCACCAGGGAAGATACACAGATGGCAAATTAGAACATGAAAAGATGCTGAGCATCACATGCCGTTGGGGAAAAGTGTTTTAAGCCAACAATGAGATATCAGTACACGTCTGTTAGAGCGGTCAAATCGGAAACACTGACAAACCCAAACACTGGTGAGGAGGTGGAGCAACAGGAACTCTCATTCACTGCTGGTAGAAATACAAAGTGGTTCAGCTACTTTGGATGACTGGCGGCTTCTTATATAATCCTTTATACTCCCACCATACAATCGAGCAATCATGCTCCTTGGTATTTACCAAAACAAGCTGAAAACTCACGTTTATATTTATATATAAATATTACCTTATATTTTATTATATATAAAATCTGCACTTGGATGTTTACAGCTGCTTTATTCATAACTGCAAAAACATAGAAGCAACCAAGATATCTTTCAGTAAGTGAATGGATAAACAATGGCACACCAGGCAATGGGATATTATTCAGCATTAAAAATGAATGAGCTATCTAGCCATGAAAAGACATGGAGGAATCTTAAACGCCTATTACTATGTGAAAGAAGTTAATCTGAAAAGATTAACTTGATTGATTTAATGCTTGCTTGATTCATCTATATGATATTCAGGAAAAGGTGAAATTGTGGAGACAGTAAAACAATCATATCAATGATTGTCAGGGGACTGGGTTGGGGAGATAAATAAGCCAAGCACAGAGGAATTTCAAGGCAGTGAAAATACCCCATAAGATGTTATAATGGACCTATGGGTCCATCTCATCATATATCTGTTTAACCCCATCCAACACGGACTTCCCAGTTACACTAACAGTAAAGAACCTGCCTGCCAATGCAGGAGACACAGAGACATGCCTTGGGTTCGAGCCTTGGGTCAGGAAGACCCCCTGAAAGAGAGCATGGCAACCCACTCCAATATTCTTGGCTGTAGAATCTCACGCACAGAGGAGTCTGGCAGGCTATAATCCATAGGACTGCAAGGAGTTGGACACAATGGAAATGACTCAGCATGCGTGCATACAGCGTACACACCAGGAATGAAGCCTAGAGTGACCTACGGCCTGTGGGCGACTATGACATGTCAGCGTGGGTTCACCCTTGGTAAGAACCGCAGCGCTCCCGCGAGCTGAAGCGAGGAATGCCGTGCGTGTGTGGGGGCAAGGGGCATATGGGAAATCTCCGTACCTCCTTCTCATTTTGTTGTAAACCTCAACGTGTCCTAAAATTATAATATCTTTTTTAAAAGATCAGTTGTCTATATTTAAGTGGGTCTGTTTCTAGACTCTCTATTTAGTGTCATGGATCAATGCATCTGTGATTTCACCAGTATCACACTGTTTTATTTACTATAGCTTTATAATATGTCTTAAAATCGGGCAGTGTGAGCCCTTCAATTTCATGCTTCTTTTTCAAAATTGTTTTGGCTGTTCTCTTTTGTTTTGCCATATATATTTTACAGTCAGCTTACTAGGAGCTACAAAAAATTCTGTTAGGGTTTTATTAGGAGTGTGTTAAATGTATAGGTCAGTTTGCGGAAAACGAACATCTTAACTATCCTGAGTCTTCTAGCCATAAATATGGGTGTCTCCACTCTTATTTAGGTCAAATTTCTTTCACTAGCATTTTGTAGTTTGACACAAGAATCTTTATTGAGAGTCACATGTGAATATTTTCTGCGATTTGGTCAATGGATTTTCTTTTAACATGCTTTGTTTGGTTGCTCAATTGTGTCCGAACTTTGTGACCCCATGGACACAGATAACCAGGCTCCTCTGTCCATGGGATTTTCCAGGCATGAATACTGGAGTGGGTAGCCATTTCCTTCTCCAGGAAAGCTTTCTGATCCAGGGATTGAACCCTGGTCTCCTGTATTGCAGGCAGGTTCTTTGTCTGCAAATGACAGCTTTATTTCTTTTCTTTTCCTGATCTGAATGACTTTTAATTCTTTTTCTTGCTTTATTACACTAGCCAAGATTTTATTTTTACCTGTTTCATTTTTTTTTTCATTTTTTAACAAATGAGGCAAATTTACTTAGAATGCCCAAGAACTTACCCAAAGTCACACAGTAGTTGTCATAATAAAAGAAGCTGGAATCCAGATGCTTGATATTAGTTCCAATCTACTTCCAGCTCTGTCCCAGGAGACAACAGAACAAAAGAGAAAGGGTATCATCAGGATCTTTATGTAGTTTTTCTATTGGCTTTGCAATAACGTTTGATTGAACTTCATCACTGCCGATGTGGCCGCCTCCCTCTTATGGCTTTAAAGTCAAGCTTTATCTAGGGTGACTTGGGGACTCAGCCCTGATGAGGCGGTCATTTCCAGCCATGAAAACTCCCAGCGGTCACTGTGCAGTCCCCAGCCTTGCGGAGCAAATTCTGAGTGCTTTTAAGGTGATGAGGTGAATGAAGAAGTTAAAGCAGGTGATGGATTTTGCCCAGGCCTCCTTCCATTAGCAGCATCACTCTCCCCTCTCTGGGGGCCCCAGAAGGTGGTGATGGTGATTCAGAAATGTCCACTGCAATTTAGCTCACCCACTCACGGCTGCTGTTGTGGGGCTGGAAATATAAACTCTACTGACCGGAGTGAGTGACAGCACGCTGGCCACACCAGCCGGTATCACTGGCCCAGCACAGCCGGATCCCCAGGCAGGGTCTGATGGGGATGGAGGCACGTACAGCTGGCTGCTCAGCATCTTCCCTAACAGGCCTGGCACACCACCCCGTTTTCTGCTCCAGGATCATCCCTTCCCTGGAAAAGAGCCCTCCTAGCCTTTAAGTGGTCTGACTCAGGAAGAGCCCAGGCCGGGGCCCCTGGACACTTCCCTGCACCTTCCGCCAAGACCTCTCACTGCCTATTCTATCAAACCCCAGCAAAATATGAAAACTTTGTTTTCGAAATAGTTTCAGGTTTGATGGGGCCTTTTCTTCAGAGAAAAAGTAGGTGAGAGGAAATGTTACATTCCCCAAAGTTCCCTCAACCAGCATGTACTGGTTAGGGAGGAAAGGGACAAGTCAAAAGCCTTCAAATCTGTCAACAAACATTTTCCTCCTCCTTCCTACCTGGAAATGTGTGAGCTCCACGGCCTTTGTTTCAGATGTGTTTGACGGGACGGAACACAGAGAATCATGTGGTGTGGACCTGGACCACGTACCTGCAACTGACATAAAGGGTTTTGGTGCCCTGGGAGGAGACTTGTGTTCCCTGCACCATTTGCAACTTGCTGGTCTAATTCCACCATCCCTGTGAAATAAAAAACAAACAAACAAAAAAAGAAGGCAGAGTTTGACTTGGTTCTCGCCGTCCTCTCAGGGAATCTTTGCAGCTTTTCTGCCATTCTTCACCCCGCTACAAACCATACTGAACACACTCAGGTTTCTCTCACTCGTCCAGTAGGTCGGCTGGAGAAAACAAAACAAGGAGAACTTGTACAGTTTCTTACCTCCCACATTTTGTGATTTCAAATGCACTTAAATTTTAACAATCCAACAAATGATACTATCTTTTTCTGCTTTTCAATAAGCTGTTAAATCTTAAAGGAGTTTCCAGAGCAAGGACGAGACCCAGAGCTTCAAGAAACTTGTTCATTATTTAATGTTTCTTTTTTTTTCATTTTTAATATAAATTTATTTATTTTAATTGGAGGCTAATTACTTTACAATATTGTATTGGTTTTGCCATACATACATCAACATGAATCCGCCACGGGTGTACACGTGTTCCCATCCTGACCCCCCTCCCACCTCCCTCCCCATAATGAAAGCTGTCTGAGTGGGAAGGGCCAGGGCTCTGCCATTGTGGGCCGTGACAGCAGCAGCTGCTGCTTCACTGAGCTTTTAGCACGAAAGTGAGAAGCGCTGGAAGCTATCTCCTGTGCTGAATTGTAACATGAGGGAAAGAAAAAGGGGCCTCACTGTAGGAACCCCAAAGGGGAAACTGAGAAGCCGGACAGAGGGGAAAAGGGCTGGGCCTGTGACTCCCTTAGCAGAGCCAAGCCTGGTCTCAGCCCCTCCTTCATAGCTGTCACTGTCTCCCCATTACCTCCTTAACGCGGGCACAGTTTGAGCAGTCAGGGGGACCAGACCCCTTCACGGGGATGCCAGGGCAGTGTGGGCACCACCTGGCCCACCCCGTTGGTGGCCTCAGGAGCAGCAGCAGGTACAAACGTGGTTATGTAAGCTGCAGGACTTCAGTGCAGAGGCAGCTTCCAGAGGGGTGGCTGGTGTCCCTTCGAGGGAAGCCTTCCAGGGGGCATGGGGTCTAAGCTACACCTTGTTTGGCCTTGTATAGGTGAAGGCAGTGGAGCCTGAGGAAGCATAGAGGATCCGGAAGCCTTGCACACCCGGGGGCCAGCACCTGGAAAGGGCCAGGCTGGGGCATTTTGTCACACCATCAGACGTCCTTGTGAAAACTGTGGGGTTGGGTGGTTCTATTTCTCAGACGTGGCCCACCTTGAAGTTGGCTCCATCAGTGGCTGGCTGGTAAGCTAGAGGTACCCAGGGCCCCGGACGGGACAAGGCAGCGTGCCACCTTCTTGAACATGACCTGCTCCAAGGGATGGAGGTCCCCAAATGCTGTGTCGCTTACACCCAGATGAAGACCAGTGGGACCTGGTGGGTTCTGAATTATCAGCAGGAACATAGAGGCTGGTACTTACATTTGAGGAGTTCAAATCTAGACTGCAATCTATTTTAGACTCAAACTTTAACCTATTTGGAGGTAAATCAAAGAAGTAGGTTCTATAAAAGAAATGGCATACAGAGGTTTTCATTGCAACAAGTTAAACTATTTGGGCAGGAGTGGGAACAGGCACACCACGAGCCAAGAATCACAAGGGATCCCTGTTTTCTGACTGCACTGTTTGCTGTGTGACTTGAATAAGTCACGTAACCTCTCTGAATCAAAAGTTCAAGAAATACTTTCCCCACTGGTTTTGTGATGAGACTAAAGGAGAGGTTTTTGAGGCGCTTTGTACATTGTAACACAAAGTTTTATTCAAATTTTACTCCACCATCCAGTGGAGAGCTGCACTCACCTTCATTCCACCAATATTTATGGGGAACCACGTCTTGGTCCAAGTGCCGCAGAGGCTCAGATGAGGAGCCAGAGGCTGGGAGGCCTGCACAAGTTGCTTTTGCTATAAAGCTAGCAAGTTTATGTGGAGAAGCACAAAGCCAAGCCTTGGCATTGTCACCTTCCTGCATACGTTGTTTAAGCAGAAAACTGAGAGACTAGGATCTTAGCTAGATGGCGAATCTAAGATAAATGTTGTCTTTGAACTCACTTCGTCCGGTTTCAAGAGCATCTTAACTGATTCGCCTGGGTGGATCAAGTCGATTTGTTGACCTGCTTTCGTGAACCAACCATGACATTTAGTTCACAGAGAACTGAACACATGATCCGGGGGTGCTTTGTTTTACTGTAACAGATTGGGCTTCCCAGGCGGCAGTAATGGTGAAAAGCCCACCTGCCAAAGCAGGAGACATAAGAAACGGGGATTCGATCCCTGGGTTGGGATGATCCCCTGGAGGAGGGCACGGCAGCCCACTCCAGTATTCTGGCCTGGAGAACCCTGTGGACAGAGGAGCCTGGCAGGTACAGTCCATGTGGTCACAAAGAGCTGGACAAGACTGAAGCGACTGAGCACCCACACATAGACAGGACAGGTCATAGCAAGGAGGGACTTGAGTTCACTGGTGGATGTTATCAGAAGCCCCTATAGCAGAAGAAGGGAAACTGCCATCAGACTAGAAACTGCATTTACTCACAGGGACCTGGGCACACGCTTCCCTCCCTGAGAACGGTCAGGCCTTTCATGGATGTGTTAATGTGGCCGTGGTACCCAGCTGTCAGCTCACGTCCAGGCTGCTGCCTTGCTAAGGGTCCAGGCGGGCTTCTCCAGTTTGCAGGCAGCCTCACTAACCAGCCAGCCCATCATCTCGGTGTCATAAACGACTTCATGTTGCCCTTCTGTCAAAATGGATTTTCAGGCGAGAGATACAATCCCGTCCCCCGCATTGCTGTGTGTGACAGTATTGATTTGATATTGACTCTCAGCTGTCTTTCTGGGTTGCATTCCAACAGGTGGCCAGGCAGACAGCATCTTCCCCAGAGTGTCAGTCTGAGAAAACGTGCAAGTCACCTTAAAAAATCCTTCTGCTAAAACAAACTTCTGGAGATTATTTCTGAAGGTGAGGTGGCCTTCAAGGCAAAGTTGGGTGGTCAGATGGGGAAGCAGGCCCAGCGGGCACCTTGAAGGGAGGGCGGCAGGACTGTGCCAGCTGGAATCTACTTGCTCCTTTATTCACTTGACAGGCGGCTGACTTGAATGCTGCTGCATTTCCCCTCAACACTGTTTTTCGGCTTCTGACTCCTGCCCTCCTTGTCTGTCCTGCTCTCTTCAGCTCAGGAAGCCTTCTTGTTAGTGATGGGCCTGGAGGTGGGCCTCTCATCCCCCAGCAGCCCATGGATTCAGCGGAGTTTGGGTTTGTCTCCTACTGGGTTCCCACCTGATGGTTCTGATGAACCACCCACCAGACAAACCCAGTCCCGTTGTACCTGCCACCCCCGAGCCCCGCTGTGGGCCCTTCAGCAAAATGACGACCCGGGTCATAGTCTTCCTCGTGTCATTTCTAGTAGGTTGGCAAAGTCCCGGCAAATGGCAGATACCCGGGAGATACTTCTGTGTCCTCCCAGAGCTCAGCCATCTTTCTCAGCTCAGCACCCAGGATGCCGAATAAGACACTGCAGAGAGAAGCCTGCTGGAGGTGCGTGAGGCCAAATCCTTCCCAAATCAGAGGCTTTATCCCTTCCCAGGACTGGGTCCTGGGCAGTCACTTGACAGCCCCCCAGATGGGGACATCTGGCTTCATGATACAGTCTTTACTTCTTCACTGAGCCAAAAGGAAGGTATTGAGAGACAGCATCCAGGGTAGGTCTTGTGTGGCCTGTAATGCGACCAAATGCCTCCCTAAGCTGCGCCTCGTCAGAGATGCTCAGCACAAAGGCTCCTGAAAATAGCTGATTGCACTGGGGGATGAATAATACATTACATGCAGGGTGCACTTGGGTGTCTGTTTCATATTTTCCTGTGTAGTTTTATAGCTAATTAATCAGCTGACTATCTATACTGAAGAGCTTTAATACCGTGCAAACCGACGGGACCTTTCTCTCAGACAAAGGTGCCACCAGGATGGTGGCAAGGAGGGAGTCCAGCTAGAGCTTCTCATAGTTCATAAACTCATGAAAAGCCTGCTGCCATCTTCTGGGAACACCTGAATAAATGGTCTTGTGGGTATGAGTATTTTTTCCTCTTTCCTCTAAAGTAAAAGTTACGGAGAAAGGATTTTGTGATTAAAATTAATTATGTCTCATTTTAGTGGAAGAATTTGTGAAATTCTTGAGTGGAATTCATACTGTTGAACTCAAGTGGAATTCATGTTAATGAACTAAGGAAAGAACGCTGATGAGGGCAAGGAACTGCATAGTGTCCTTAAAAATATTTACCCTGACTGAAAGCGTAATAGTTTCCACATCTGCTGGTTTTCAACCACGAAGCAGCGCTATATCTGTAGGAGAGAACTCTGCACGCAGACGGGGGTCTCTAAGATAGAGCTGCAGAGTAAGACTCATGCCCCTGGAGGCCTCTATTCAGAATCAGCTCAGTTCAGTCGCTCAGTCATGTCCAAGTCCTTGTGCTCCCATGGACTGCAGCACGCCAGGCCTCCCTGTCCATCACCAACTCCCAGAGCTTGCTCAAACTCATGTCCATTGAGTCGGTGATGCCATCCAACCATCTTATCCTCTGTTGTCCCCTTCTCCTCCTGCCTTCAATCTTTCCCAGCCTCAGGGTCTTTTCCAATGAGTCAGTTCTTTGAATCAGTTAGCCAAAGGAATGGAGCTTCAGCTTCAGCATTCCTCAGAATCAGCATGACCCACAACTTGCTGTCCTTGCAGAAGTCTCCGTCTCAGGGATAAGGCACCTGTCCAGGTGAGCTCCTCCCATCCTCTCCTCTCGCCGGTGCCTCCAGGCTCCCTGGGGATGCTGGGGCTTTTCCTAGGGAAACTCTGCTCTTAGCCCCTGCCTCAGCTGCCCCAGTCCAAGCTCACTTCTCCTGGTCCTTCCTGGTCCCACAGCACCTGTTTATCTCCTCCATTCATACCTGCTATCCCTGCCTCTCCCAGAATAACTCGCCCAAGATACCATCTCAAACACTTGACCCTGATGCCAGTGCTGAGCGGCTCTCCATCACTTGCAAATATCAAGTCATAGCTTCTGGCCATCCAGCTTCTAACCCGGCCTCTCTGCTGATATGTTCATCATGCCTGCTCCAGGTGCTCCCCTGCAAGGACCATCTCCAGCAGGGAGAAGCCTGTTTCAAGCCCCCTTCTTGTCACATTGTTCCTCCTTCCTGGGAACCCCTCTCCTTCCTGCACCTTCTATCGCTGACTCCACAAGGGGTATAGGGGAGCCAGACAGCTTGGGCTTCAGTCCAATTACTGGCTGTATCACCAAGGGGACAAAGTTGTTGGTCTCTCTGTGCCTCAGTTTCCTCATTTCTAAATAGCACCAGTGTCTACACTGGAGGTGGCTGTGGTGATGACCAAGTGGACACCCTGGTGCTTGGAGCAGAGTGGGCACAGGGCGAGCCATGGATTCACGAGCCTGGGAGCACTACTGCCCGGGCAGCGCCTCCTGGAGGCCTCCCCGTGCTCCGTGTTCGGTACCTCCTCATCTCTGCATCCTCACCCCTGCTGCACTTGCGGCCCATCCAGAGCCTGCCCTCCAGGCCGGCTGCCGTACTCAGATGTGGGCTCCTGAGCTCAGAAGACGCACGTGCCACACTGTCACTGTCCCAGTACACAGAGAATGGCTCGTGTTTCCTGATGACAAAGCTGCTTGATTTTAGGTGAATTTTGCAGCATAAGAGGGACGTGGAGTCAAGGAGGCAGACCCCCCACATCCAGCAAGAACACTGACCAGCTGCCCAGAATGAGTTCCCCCCATGGCTGTTGCTGGGTGAGATGAGGACTGGTAAGTCTGCCAAAGTCATCATGGCTTTTGCCAAAATTTGGAATTAAAGATATGGCAAAGGGCTACAAAAGGCTCCTTGGCAATCCCAAGAGACGTGAAATAAAATAGTTCAAGGGCGCGTTCTCTCAGGCCTTTGAATGGGCCGCTTTTTTGTGCGGAATTGAGTCAATTTCATCCAAATTGAAGAAGCAGTTGTGCATGTAGATACAGTCCCTGATGGGGAATTTAATCAAATCCAAATGTCACACCCTTAGGGATTCAAACCACCACCATTTTATCTTTACTGCCAATTCAAGGCCTGCCTGCTTAAAAAAAAAAAAAAAAAATCTGGAGTTCTTAGCCAGCTTATCTTATTTCCGTATCTAAGGAGCCAGATCTCCCCACCAAAATGCACTAACAGGTCTCAGGCAGGGCGGACATCACTTCTCCAGGACCTAAGTCACCTCTGGGCTGTACATCAGGTGCTGGGGGAGCCAGGCTGGTCCCCATGGCACCAGCAGCTGTGCCAGGACTTTCCAGGCGTACTTCACTGGTAGTCTGTCTAATCCTTCAGCCCGACCCAGGACTGAATGACAGAGAACAGAGCCCCCTCCCAGGGGAAGAGAACTCCTCTATGTAGGTGACTCACTTTTCTCAGGAAGGGGTTTTATCTCCACTGCAGACAAGAGGAGACTTTCCTAGTGGGTTGATGTGCATGGAGAGGGCGAAGGTACTTCTCCTGGAGGCGTCTTTTAGGAAGCTCACCTTGAACAGAGGCACCTGACCGTTCCCACCCTTCCCCTCCTTCCTGCACAGGCCTGGGGAGGACACAGCATTGAACCCAGATCCTCACTCTCTAGGTGTAAATGCCTCCCAGACATCAGTCTCCCTCCGGTCCACTGTCCACGCCATCATCCCACTAGCACTTCCGAGCTTAGAACCTCTTGCTAATGATGGTGCAGCGCCTATCGGCACATTCATTCCACTAACTCCACACAGGGCTTAGCCGCTATATATATACACACACATATATACATACAGACATGTACACACATATTGGTGCTTTCAAGGCGACGTCCCTGCAGTGTGGGACACGCATCTGATCGTGTGCGCCTCCAGTATTTGTGGCTCCTGAGCGAACTGGATGCGCTGTACCCTGGAATTACTAGGTTTGCATGAAACTGTAGCTCAGGGACCCATCACTGTGTGATGCTAGCGCCTTTCCACGTGCTTTGTTTATCACAGAGAGGGAAACTGAATGAGCATAAGATGCTACTGAGTAGTAAAGAGGGCTTTAGCGCCCTCTCTATTTGACTACTGTTGACCTGGGCTAATTTGTATTATCTCTGGGGTGGTTTAACAGATCATTTTCCTTTGTGAAAATTAGGTCAGATGAGAGAATTATGACCCCCCATTTATTCTGCTCAAAAGACAGTCATTTCTGCCTCTAAAATAATAACCTTATCTGCAGTGAGATCTTTCTTGTTAAATAAAAACACATGCTTGCTTCGCCTCTTGGATGACTTGAGTGGCGCTGTCTCACAAGTGTGGTCACTGGTGACTGAGGGTTTACACAGCGCCGGCTCTCAAAGCCCCTGGGAGTGACATCGGTCATTCATAAATTGCCTATTGATCAGTGGCAACTGGAAATTAGATCAAAATCTTTGAAAGGAATTATTAGACTTTGAGTAACATTTGCCCTGCAACATTCAGAGGTCTGAGTACATTTTGTTCTCCACCGAGAAACTCCTGCTTAAGGACAGTTTATCTGCAAAGCGCTCAGGAGAGGAAACACCACGTCAGACCCCTCCTATCCCCTCCTTCCCTCTCATCTCCAGTCCCTTTCTCAGTCACAGTCGCCCTCCCACCTCCCTTTTTCACAAGTTGTTTTAGACAAGAGATTTACAAAATAAACAAAGACAAGCACCTCCATGAGTTATGATCTGTGCAATATTTAGACACTGGGTAATTTTATAATTGGCACCGTGTTTTTCTTCCTTTTAAATAACCACCACATAATTAATCCAAGCATAATTATATAAGAATATTCTGATTCAAGACTTTTTAATTTGCCATAGTCATACATTAAAAACTATAAGACCTAATCTTTTATTGAAATGTAGTTGATTTACAGTGTATATAGGGATACAGCTGTACATGCGTGTATTCTTTATATATAAATATTCTTTTTCATTATCAGTTCAGTTCTGAGTCTTTGTGACCCCATGAACCGCAGCACGCCAGGCCTCCCTGTCCATCACCAACTCCCGGAGTTCACCCAAACTCATGTTCATTATAGCTTATTACAAAATACTGAGTCTAGTCTCTGTGCTGGAGTAAGTCCTTGTTCTCCAGTCTTTAACCTTTTCTCTTTTTGTGCACGAATGTTCAGTCACTCAGTCACGTGCGACTCTTTGGGACCCCATGGACTGTAGCCCACCAAGGTCCTCTGTCCATGGGATTTCCCAGGTAAGAATACTGGGGTGGGTTGCCATTTCCTCCTCCAGGGGATCTTCCCGACCCAGAGATCCAACCTGCATCTCCTGCCTGGGCAGACAGATCCTTTACCACTGAGCCACCTGGGAAGTCTTTGCTTTTTTTTTTAATATAACACAAATTTAGTCATTTTCCTGGTAGTGACTTACACACGCACACGCACACACACAAAGACGTAGTGAAAATAAAGCTCTGTGACAACTGTTTGTGCCAGGTTCGCCCTAGTGCCCTATCAATGCGGGTGTGTGGCCGGTGTGTGCACGGGTGTGTGTGTGCATGTGAGAGGCAGGGTGTGGAGGCAAGGAACGCAGCTCCGATGCCTTTAAAAATAGAACGGGAAGAGCTCCACAGCAAGTGCTCCGTGGAGCCCCAAACTGATTAATTGCAATGCCAAACAGCTTTATTCTGCTTAATAAGAAATTAGATCACAATGGGGATTTGCAGAAATTACCTTGAAATGTTTGTATGTTTGAATGATTGAACCATTTGTGCTAAAAATTACATTCCTTAGCTTGGAATCCGAAGCTTGTGAACAAACGCATGCCAGGCTAATCAGTATGCCGGGAAGGAAACGGTGTCCGGCTCCTGGCCTAGAGGGGGCGGACAGGGGACAGGACGTGTGCTAGGGAGGCTGTGAGTTTGCTGGGGGCTCCAATGTCCACCAGGTTGGATGGAGAATGCACCGGTTAATTTGGAATCAATTAAATCTTAATACTTAGCCTTGGATAAACTCAGAGCCTGGGACAGCGCCATTTAATTATTCACAAATGTTCTCTATTATACATGCGGCATGCAGGACCAGGGTCAAAGCCGACATCCAGCCCATTAAAACCTGTGTGCTTTGAATGCAGGGGTTTTGGAATTTCAGGGAGCCCCCTTGGTTTCATTAGGAGGAAAAAAAAAAAAACCCAGCCCCATGCTTGGCTCCTTGAATAACTTCCGAAAATCTTTTAAGTCAACCTTGTGTTTTAGTCAACAGGGAAGTTTTGACCCTTCACCTCGCAACAACCATCCGTTTCATTATTTATCTGAGGGAATCAGAGAGTTTTTCTTCTCTCACAAAAGTCCCTGACACCAGGATATTTTTAATAGCTGAAATTTTTCATTCTTGTCACTCTGCCTTTTGAAAATCAAGGTATTTTCATACAACACGTAGCTAATGAGTGAAACTTCAGAATCCAACCTCTTGCTATAGTCACGCGCAGGGCCCGACGAAGCCCCACTAGTGAGAAACATGAAAATTAATTATTGAGCTCCCTGTTTTATCCTCCTCATCTGTTTGATATTCTCCAGCACAGAAGGAACCAGACAATTAAATTACTCCTCCCTCTGCCTGATCACAATGCTCCCTGCTCCTTTGCTTCCCACTCCAGAGGCCGGAAGCCTGTCTGTTTGCAAAGCGTAAGTGGTAGGGAGAGAAAGACAGAGAGCAGGGTTAAGGAAAAGAGGCCATTCTAGTTCCCTCCACCGAAAGATTTTTAAGAACCTCTTATTTCACGCGTCTCTTCTGCCCTTTGGCTGCCAGATCCAAAGACCTGGTGGGGAAAAAGGCAAAGACAGTGGCCTTTGCATCACCCCAGGGCAGCCTCGTGGAGCTTCCGCGGAGAACTCTGTCCTTTCCCATCCTTCCTGCAACCTCCTCCTATTTCTCAGATAAATACATAAAACCTCCTAACCTCCAGTGAGGATCTCTGAATCAGTTAATTTATTTTATTGAACAATAAAGCTGTCATTCTCTAAACCAGGGTGATTACATCTAAAGCCATGGGTGGTTTTCTGGCACGTGTGACCTCATGTTTGCAAAGTGGGATGTGTGTACATACGTGTGTGTGTGTGTGTGTGTGTGTGTGTGCAGGCTTGCAGGTGCACGTGCTGACGCGCTTGGGCTCCAGTGGTTTTGTTTTGCTTGAGGTTCTGGTCAGTCGCGCAGTCGTGTCCGACTGTTTGGGACCTCATGAACCGCAGCACCCCAGGCCTCCCTGTCCATCACCAACTCCCGGAGTTCACTCAGACTCACATCCATCAAGTCAGTGATGCCATCCAGCCATCTCATCCTCTGCCATCCCCTTCTCCTCCTGTCTTTGATCTTTCCCAGCATCAGGGTCTTTTCAAATGAGTCAGCTCTTCACATCAGGTGGTCAAAGTATTGGACTTTCAGCTTCAATATCAGTCCTTCCAATGAACACCCAGGACTGATCTTCTTTAGGATGGACTTGTTGGATCTCCTTGCAGTCCAAGGGACTCCCAAGAGTCTTCTCCAACACCAGAGTTCAAAAGCATCAATTTTTCAGCACTCAGCTTTCTTCATAGTCCAACTCTCACATCCATACATGACCACTGGAAAAACCACAGCCTTGAATGAGGCAGAGACTGAGAACTGAGAGAGAAGCATGGCCAGAATAGGCTCAGGCAAAGTGGGCTCCGCTGTGCCTCCCTCCTGAGTGCGCACGGGGGTGGGGCTCAGGTCAGAGATGCAGCCAGCCCTGTAGGACTCAGGGGCATCCCCCCACAGCTCTGTACGTGAAGGTCTGTGTGGATATGAATCCCTCGGAGACCAGGGAGCCTAAACCTGAGTCATATTCATAAGGGGCCTGTGTTCCCTCAAACCCGGACAACCTCAGGCCAGGGAGACAGACACACCTCCATGGTTCTGCAGTGGAGACTTCCTGCCAGACTCCAGGTCAGAGGTCAGGGTCCAGCCTCTTCCAACCAACCCATGAGGCCTCCTAGAAGGGGCGTGGAAGCTGACCCTTCTGACTGTAAGACCCTGTTTCTTAGTAATTCCATCAGGATTACTGATCAACCCAGAAATTAGATTTTAGACTAACAACTCCTTTTCCCATACTTTTCAGCAGGCATTTAGGAAATACTGATTTTTGCAGTGCAGCTACACTTAAACTTGTGTAACATCACGACATAATTTGGAGAAAAATTCTCAATTTCATAAACAAGTGTGTTATGGACAAATATAAGAGGAACACATATGAAAAAAAAAAGGTGTCCTATTGTGAGGATACTCACCTGCTTCACTCTTTAAAAAAAAATCCAGTTTCATGGTGATACAATTGTTATATTGCATTGAATTAAAGTTACAATGTATTTCTATACAACTATTAAAGTTGCTTTCTATTTGCAGATATTATAAAATACTGGCTACACTCCTACTGTGCAATTACACCCAATACTTCGTCCCTCCCACTCCCCCACCCCTAGGTTGCCCCTCACTTGGTAACCACCGCTTTGTTCTCTGTATCTGCCAGCCTCTTTCCTTTTTGTTACATGCTCTAGTTTGTTGTATTTTTTAGATTCCACATGTAGGTGACCACAGTCTCATGCGTGGAATCTACATTCTGCCATCAAGTTCCTGCATCTCCTTGAGCTGGGATCCTGTTTCCACTCCTAGGATGGGTCCTCCATCCTCTCTGGAGAAACCTCATCATAAATGCACACTACCGTCTACAAAGAGCAGAGCTCCCACGCTTAAAAGCATGACCCACAGCAGCAAACAGAAGCAAAAGGCAACCCTGGAAACGATGCGGATGGGGTTGAAGCAAGCTCTGCTCCTGCGCCTGGGCCCCGCAGACTGCCAGAGCCGTTTCCGACTCCACAAGGCCAGCTCTGAGAAGAGACCAGAGACAGGACCAGGGTCCGGCAGGGTGGCTCGCGCTCAAAGCAGCGAAGAGCGAAGTCTGGGGTTCAGAAAGGCTGTCTTTCTAGCTGCCCCTGCACCCCATCTTGCCCATGGGTTTTGGGGCTGAGGGCTGCACCCCCCAACACTCAGACCAAGCCTCCGTGTCTCCCCTGAGAGGCCGTTTCTGCTCACAGCGCACGCCCTGCCCCGGGATGGTCAGCTGCTCCAGGGAGATTTTCGGTCTCTGAGCACGTTACTGATGGCAGAGTGAAAGGTTTTCTCGAGGGGCAGGAAGACACCAAGTGGACGGATCATCTGGGGGCGCTTTATGGCCACAGTCTCCCTCACAACAGCCACCGAGGAGGAAGGTGACACTTCTCAAAAAAGGCACTGCAGTGGGTTGAGGTTTGGCGAGCAGCGTGAAGCCCCCCTCACCCCAGGCTCCTGGCGGCTTCTAGGAAAAGATGCAGCTGTCCTCTGTCATTTGCTGGGGGGCCTGGCTCGGATATGGGGTGCTGGGACCCCCCCACAAGCTGCTCTGCTGTGCTCATTGGAGCCCTTCTTCACCCCCATCTCACTGAGGGAACATTCATCTTCCCCATTACCCTTCCTGAAAAACCC
Organism: Aepyceros melampus; assembly: GCA_006408695.1. Classification (NCBI taxonomy): domain Eukaryota; kingdom Metazoa; phylum Chordata; class Mammalia; order Artiodactyla; family Bovidae; genus Aepyceros; species Aepyceros melampus. The sequence goes on from SJXQ01006637.1 coordinate 792,881, forward strand.
CAACACAGTGCAAAACCTCTGCCCCTCCCTCGACACGCATGCTCACTCCTACAAACACACTGCCAGACGTGCAGACTCAGTGCCACTCACAAACACAGCCACACAGGTGCACACACACCCTCACCCACTGTGTGACCCCAGGGGCAGGGGCCCAAGAAGGCCCCTGGGAGGCAGGCAGGCTGTGTTTATTGAAGCAGGGAGTGAATTTATGAACGTCCCTGGCACTAGGAACCTGCGTCCAACTGGGGCAAAGTCAGGAAGACCCCACGCACAGCCTCCTGGCCCTGAGGAGGGTGCCTGCGGGCTGTGTTGTCAGGCCTGGGGTGAGAGCTTGTGAATGCCAGCTATGAGGTTGGGGCATTCTCCACCTTCCAGCCTGGCCTGGAGCTCACTCCCTCTCTGCCTGGGTGCCCCTTCCCACCAGCAGGAACGGGTGAGAAAGGGATGGAAAGGAGAAAGAGGAAAGATGCAAAGCCATCCGGAACCCTTCCCCCTGCCGCTTCCTACTCTGGGTTGGATGAAGGTCATGTGAGATGCTGCTCGTACAGCCCACCACATCCTGGAAGCGCCCACCACATCCTGGTGAGTTAGGACCCCCGCGTGATTTAATATCTTGCTTCACCTCCAGAAAGTCAGGTGAGTCCTGCCCTCCTGGGGGTCTCAGGACTTGCCCTCCCTTCTCCAGCTGTAGGAATCCACTGGAAAGAGTGATTGGTGTAGCTGGGAAAGGTGACAGTGTTCACACGAGCGATCGTCTCTGAGGACAGGGTCCCCCCACGTGGGGACATTCGGTCTGCCTCCTGAGGGTGTCAGCGAGCTGTGCTGGGGAGGTTCAGCCTGGCCTTGGTCCTCGAAAGGGCAGAGTGTTCATGAACCACTCAACCAGCACACAACAGTATAATTTTCTGTTACCAGACTCACAATCCAATGAGTTTTTAAAAAACTGTATTTCCAGTAAGTGCCTTTAAAATTACCTTTCTGGTGGATCGAAGAACCAAGTTGTCTACTGGTTATTGGTCATTTTAAGCCTAAGTGATAGATTTGTTTTATCAGAGCATAAAAGACCCAAGCCAGGTCTGGGAGACCAACATCAGGGCACATGCTCATCAAAGTGAGTTTTGACACCAAAGGGTCCAAGGACTCACGGGCCTGGTTCACTCGCTTATGGGCAGAGCGATGTCTGTCCCATAGTCTGTCTCCAGGAGGCTCTTCCCTGAGTGTTCCCAGGAGCATGCTGCCTTCTGCCATCCAGAGAGGGTCTGGCTTTGTTGGATCAGGGAGAAGCAAGCTTCAGGAGCAGTGATTAGAATGCTCTCTTCCTAGCAAGATGTGCTAGCTTTGTGTACATTTAGCCACAGATCTAAGACTTATTTAAATGTATTACATGAACAAAAGGGTGATGAAAGGAAAACTTGCAGAAACACAGTGACTGTGAAAGACAGTTGCTTGTGATCAGAAAGTATTTAGCATATCCTCCCATTCTTCCCTGGAATTCTACACAGATATGAATCCTTACAAATGCCTGGGCTAGTTACTCATACCATTCTGCCAGAGGAGAAGCCCAGATGGATACCCAGGGAATATATCTTTTTTTTTTTTTTTGCTGATAGAAATATCAAGAAAGAAGTGATGGAACAAATTGAGAAATTAAATTGTAATAAATTACTGAGGCCAGATGGTATTCATCAGAGAGTTGTAGAGGAATGAAAGACTGAAATAGCTAAGCAACTAATAAAAATATATAATTCAGCCTGGAAAATGGCAATGGTCACCAAAGCGTGGCCAGTTGTGGGGCTGGCTTTCCAGAGTAATCACAGGCCACCGTCCGAGGGAGAGCTTTTTAATTATTTTGTGGTTGATTCCTCACACCCACGACATAGACAGAAATGCCCCTGAGTTTGTGTGCTAATAACTTGGAAGAGATGATAAATGTTTGTATGGAAACCACGCCAAATTATTTATGTTAGGAGGGAAAAACAAACAAAACGGTAACTTGGCAACCCCCAGAAGCTCTGAGTGGAAAAAAAGTGCTCACATTGTTTGTATACGCAGAGGCCAAAGGCAGTCAAGGGACCAAAACCGACTGGAGAAATGATCTGGAGATGCCAGCTCCTAAAACCCACAGCCACCAGCCTCCGCCTGGCTGTACCCTCTGCACTGAGTCTAACTTTTCCTCTGGAAAATTCTTATTCTTGTTTATGGAGGAGTTTAATACCCTGGGCTAGTTTGAAAAATAAACACATAAAATTATCTTTAATTAAAAGTCCAACTGCAAATTGGATGAAAATAATTGCAATAAATATGACCAAGGGTTAACCTTAATATGCAAAAGGCACTTACAAATCAGTAAGAAAACCTACTATTCCACTGGATGAATGGGCAAAGGACATGAATAATTCACTAAAGAGAAAATGCAGATAACTAATAAGCAGGAGCGAAAAAAAACCGGCTCAGCTTCATCTAGAAATCAAAAAAATGTAAATGTAAACAGATTTTACGATATCATTTTCCCCCCATGATGTTAGCAAAATACTAATGATGATATTCACTGTTGGAGTGGGGTCCAGGAGGCACCCCTGCCCCCACAGTGAGGGGTGGGGTGAGGTGTAAGTTACATAACTTTCAGAGGGGGACCTTCCCAGTAAGCTAGAACACTCCTGTGTGTAAGATAGACAGCTACAGCTAGTGGGAACCTGCTGTACAGCATGGGACGCTCAGCTCCATGCTCTATGGTCACCTAGAGGGGTGGGAAGGTCCAAGAGGGAGGGAGTACACGTGTACAGTTACCTGATTCTCTTCCTGGTACAGAAGAAACTAACCCGACATTATAAAGCAGTTATATTCTAATTTAAAAAAGAGCCTTCGCTTACTTGCACTGTTTAACTCAGGCTCTAAGAAAATCTATAAGGATATGAGCACACGATCTCTAATATATGGAGAAGGCGATAGCACCCCACTCCAGTACTCCTGCCTGGAAAATCCCATGGATGGAGTAGCCTGGTAGGCTGCAGTCCACGGAGTCACGAAGAGTCGAGCATGACTGAGCGACTTCACTTTCACTTCTCACTTTCATGCATTGGAGAAGGGAATGGCAACCCACTCCAGTGTTCTTGCCTGGAGGATCCCAGGGACGGGAGAGCCTGGTGGGCTGCCATCTATGGGGTTGCACAGAGTCGGACACGACTGAAGCGACTTAGTAGCAGCAGCAGCAGCTTTTTGTACCTGGATGCTCAACTTGACAATAGAAATGATCTCTGTTTTCAGCGAGTGTGGTCTGCCCATACAACACAAGGCCAGCCACTGAAAACCCTAGCTGAAAACCCAGGCTAGAAGCTATGACATTCCAGGGAAGGAAGTAAACTGAAATTTGAATAGTGGCATCTCTTGGTGGTCAATTTAGAAAGGAGACGCATTTTCTTCCCTGTAGCTTTCTGGGCACTTAATATTCCGTGAGAGTCAGGAGTGGGGTCACTTTGGCACCGCGGAAAATCAATTCCACCGTTAACTCTGATGCCTTCATTTTCTACTTTCCCAAGCAAATTAAACCATATGCGAAACAGTGTGACTCAGAGCGACGGAGCTGTTCCCCAAATCGCAGACCAAGTCAGGCTGAGCTGGGTTATTTGTCTCGTTGTTCACACTGGCCGTGATTGTGCTCGCTTTTTATTTTCCCTACCATTTAGTACCTGCATACTGAATGCCAATTGCTCTGCCAAACAGTTTATCTCACTTCACCACTCGCACGAGGAGGGATCATTCCTGTTTTATGGATGGGAAGGTTGAGGCTGAGGGGTTCACTGGTGGGGATGGCTTTTTGCACAACTTTTGATGCTCTGGTGGTGGTCCCAGGGCTGGGCAGCATTCTACCGCACAACCCACTGGTGGGGAGTGGTACCCACCAAAACAGGTGGGCCCCAAAGCCCACGTCCCTAAGTTCCATCCATGTCATTGTGAAACAGTCCTGCCGAGACCCCACTCACCTTGAGTTTCTCAAGAGCAGGGTAGTTTCCATATTAAAATTTGGTACAGCTCAAGGACTTTTCGCTGGCTGCCCCCCACGTGCCTGGCACTGCTCTGACAGCTGGAATACACTGAAAGAGAACCTGTGAACAAGAGGTGTCCAGTCTAACATCATCTTGAGAAATGCCTTATCGTGATGATGCTGTGTTCACGTTTCCATGTTTGTGAAACTTGTGATGCCAGACCATGGGTGAGGGCTTCGTGGAATCCATTCCTTCAACTCCAAGCGCACAGAGGTGGGTGTTAACCCTCCACGGTGAGAGGCAGGGCCGCACATAGAACAGAAAGAAGACACGCTTGTGCTGCAAATATGCTGAATGCTTCTTGAACAAGGAAAAGAGGAAAACCCGAAGCCACGCACTGAAGACGCTTCTAACCTGGAAAATAGAACAACCTCTGTAACTAGGATCCTTTAGAATTAAACACTTCGAAGGTTTCCAGAAACTCTCTGCATTTGGGCATCCGCTAATTGCTGGCTGTGATCACGGGGAGACCAGGCTCTTCGGTACACCTGAAACGGAAGCATGTGGAGATGGGCATGACGTCCTCCACGAGCCCCAGCCCTGGTCACCGTTAAATTTAGGACCTTGCCGGGTGCAATCTGCCGGCATCGCTCTTGCTGTTTGTTAGTGTAACAGTCAGGTGTCTCGCGACAACCAGGGTTTCTCCGCCGCTGTACTTCCCATCTGATGGGTAAGCACACAACTGGTTAACTCTCCCCTTTCTTTCTCCTTTTCTCACCGACTCTGCTTGAGGCAATTACAGCAATGCTGCATTTGTCAATCACATTCATTCGCGCATGGTTTCCTGAAATAATTATCAGGTGAGTGGCATCTCTGTGCCTGGAGAAGCAGCTTGGAAACCACAAGCCCCAGAGTATTAATTACTGAGCGCAAAAATTTGCAGAGAAGCAAGTCTTTTAATGGTAGAACTGACGTAACATGATTGTTTTGATTTTTTTTACTAACATGACAATCATTGCCGTCCCCCCGGTCATCACCACAGATCAGCCCGAATCATCTGGGGAGGCCATTACCAGGCTGGGTACCATTTGATAAAATGAGGCGCTTGCTTCCCAGAACCGTGTTTGTTGGTTTTCAGAACACAGCAAAGCCTGAAAGTCAACAACTGGAATAAAAGTGGACTTCTGCCAAAGCGAGCCAGAGGGACACTCTTTGGCGTGACAGAGCGGGTACTTTGGTGGTTCCGTTTGGCTGGAAGAAACACTTTTAAGACAGTGTCTCTTCTGCTTCTCACAACAGCACTCTCTCCGCAGGCCCTGGGTCCTGATTCAGGAGCGTGGAGAACACCAGCATTTTGCCATCTTTCACATGAAAGGTAGATCACACCTTTTTCCAGGGGCGCAGTTCACGCATGTTATCAAAATCCATATATCACAACACTCGGTCCCCTGGTAAGAAGAAAAGGACATGTTTTCTGGTTTGTGCGTGTGCTCGACTGAATGCAGAAAAGCACAGAGAAAATATAAGAAATGTGGATTAAAAAACCTCTGGCCAGAACTGGGTGGAGGGCGGAGGCCAGTGTTCTGAGTCTCGCTGCTCTTAATGATCCTACTGCTTTCTTCTTGGGTTTCTGTCTCCCCCACCAGCCCCAACACCCTTCCTCAGAAGGGCCGTGTTCTCTGTCTTCTCGTCCTGGGATCCTTTTTGTTTTCCTGTAATGGCTGAGTCTTCTTAGGCTTGAAACAGACATGCATTCCCTTGGTGTCAGTCTCCCTTTCAGAGTCTGAACCCTGTCCCTAGAGTGCTTTCCCAAATATCTGCCCTCTGCAGCCTCATTCTCTGGGTTTCCTTTGTCAAGGGTCGGTTATACGAGGAAGAAGTTGAGAGGCCTCCAGGGTTTGCAGAGAGGGCTCCTGGGAACTGCAAACCCCCAGCCATATGGGTTCCTTCCTCTGACCCCGGGGGAAAGGACGGACCAGGGACGGTGAGCCAGGAGGTGGCCCTTGCTCCAAGTTTCCCGCCCAAGCCAAGCTGCCCAGAACCTTCTCTGACTCCCTCCCCCTTCTCTTCTTGTTAGGATGAAAGACATCGACTCCGTTTCATGCTCTTTTGTTCCATTTTTGGGCCCTCAGCACAACTTAAGCCTTTACCTGTTGTTTGTGGGGGGATTTAAAGGGGAAAATATATCACTTTTCAGTCTCCATGCGTCACCTGCTAGAAGCTGCCCTGCCCCCATCAGCCACCGAGCTCCCCCTGAGGTCTCTGAGTTCAACAGGATCACCCAAACAGGCAGCTAACTGTGTTTTAATGGCCCCAGAAGGTCTGGCTCCTCCAGGGACATACCCGGTGACTTCGGTAGGCTCCCCACCTTTTGCTATAATGAAAACCAGAAGCCCAGAAGGGGCAGCGAGGGTTCTGACAGACGGCAGGCATAATCGCTGAGTGATCCTGGGGCCAGCGGCAGGGGCAGCCCTCCCCGACCCCCCGGCCTCCCTTGCCATGGATTCAGCTCGAGATCTGGCTCTGTTTGCAAAAGATGAGCTGGAAGATCCCACATCCCAGCAGATAGAAAGCGTCCACTGCAGACCGGCCATGCACAAGTTCAGAAAGCAAAGGATGGAAATCCCTAAGATTGCTTTCCAGTCAGGATTGAAAGGCTGCGTGGAGTAAGGCCTAGAAAACTGAAGTCAGTGCTTATACCGGCAAGGTGCTTTTCAGCCCGAGGTGCACACAGTGGAGTTCTGAGCCGTGCCTTGAAGGCCCAGGTCCAGTGGAGCAGGCAGCTGTGGTGGGAATGGGATGGCTTGCGTTCCCCTCATCTGAACCTGCTTCTTAAGCTGGGAGCCCTTGATGCTGGTGTCCTGTCAATTGACAGCACTGATCGGACACCAGGGCTCCACCTCTGCCCTCTGGGTGCCCAGCAAGCTCCTCCTGGAGAGGCTGATTGGCAGCCTGAGCCATCCTACCCCCTGGAAGATGGGAGACAGGGGAAGACCCCTACTGCCTTGATGGGCTGGGCAGGTATTTTCAGGGAAACCCTCTAACCTGGTCTGACCAAACGGGTCTCACCCATGAGCATCCAGAAGTCTCCAGAGAGGAGCCAAGAGGAAGCAAAACTCTCAGCGAGTTTACCTGGGCCCGGCCACAGGCAGGTGTCCTCCCTCCTGTGCCCGCACACTGGGCACGCAGTCCACGTCTTGAGGCAGAGGTAAGGCCAGGGGTCTCCCAGGCAGGGGAAACCCAGGGCCAGCTCCCTGGCCCAGCCCTCAGGATGGGAATGAAGCTCACCTGCCCAGGGGCATGCGTGGCTCTCAGTCTCTGCAGACTGGCAACCCCTTCCCAGCTGGCTCAGCCTCCACCCGGCCCTGCTCAGAGCGGGGAAGCTGGCCCAGGGAGTGCCCCTCAGAGGCCCCACTCAGGGCGTGGAAGCGGGGATGCTGCGGCTTGAAACCCCTCCTGCGCCTGCGCCCCTGCTGAGGTCTGGTGCCAGGGTGCATCGCCACAAGGAAGCACTTTTCCTGCAGTGCTGGTGGGCAGCTGCTGTTAACACACGGTGAGAGCAAAACCTTCCAGGAGGAAGCTCCTTCTGGGGGCACAGAGTCCCGGCCCTGGCTCCAATCTTATAACATATTCTGAAGAAGCAATATAGTACTGTTTGGTCTCCTCTAGGCAGGAATGGGGGGGCTGGGGCGTGTCCGACTACAACTTCTGGCTGTGTCTGTGCATGCAGTGCAAGGCACTGGCTGCACCTCGGGAATCTCCTCTGGACGTGGAGACCTCGAGCCCAGATTCTTCTGCAAAGGACCGAGGTGTTTGTGCGTTTTGTTTTACAAAGAAAGGTACGCCCCGGTTTAAAGGTAATGGTAAGGCATGAGCAGGTGCGAACAGCATCTCTCATCAGATGCAGCAGGTCCTGGGCTTGTGGGAACTCAACGGCTCGTCCACACTCATCTGAAGGCTGGGGGCAAGTCTGTACTTTGTCAAAAGTGGTATTTTCAGTCCCAGTAGACTAGAAGGGAGTGGTTATATAGGTATTTTGTTGAGAATTTATTGCACCTCAGGTAAAGATGTATTTATCGAAGAATTGATGCTTCTCAACTGTGGTGCTGGAGAAGACTCTTGAGAGTCCCTTGGACTGCAAGGAGATCCACCCAGTCCATCCTAAAGGAGATCAGTCCTGAATATTCTTTGGAAGGACTGATGTTGAAGCTGAAACTCCAATATTTTGGCCACCTGATGCAAAGAGCTGACTCACTGGAAAAGGCCCTGATAATGTGAAAGATTGAAGGCAGGAGGAGAAAGGGATGACAAAGGATGAGATGGTTGGATGGCATCGCCGACTCTATGGACATGAGTTTGAGAAAGCTCCAGGAGATAGTGAAGGACAGGAAAGCCTGGTGTGCTGCAGTCCATGGGGTTGCAAAGAGTCAGACATGACTGAACAACAGAGCTACTGAACAAAGGTGTATTTAAAGTACCTTAAGAATGGTATGTAGCATTACCCTGGTATAGTATTTTTCCTTAGGAAAAGTCTGGAGTGGCTCTGCAGTAGCTGGTCCTCTCTCTGTTTTTATGTATATAGATACATGTGTGCCTGTGTGCACGGGTACGTATATACGCATTATGTGACTGAATTACACATTTGTATATACGATACATAAACACACACATGTACACACTTGTGTGCACAAACACACATATACTCTTTTACCTTGATGCACTATATATTTTAGTATCATTGAAAGGGCTGCCATTTCATTACAAAATGAGTATTTAAGAGTAGTTAAATTTTAAAAAGGAAATTGCCAATGGTATTTGATTTTTCAACTACAAGCTCAGTAAAGGACCAGCCACATATTAAAATGAAAAGCAATGGCAGACCATTCTACAGGACTATTTATTTACTGTCTGATTAAAGCCATCTTGTAGCCAAGGCAGGAATAGAGTTGGACTCAAATGCAGCTTTGTTCAGGCTCTAAGTTGCGCCTGACTCTGCGACCCCATGGGCTGCAGGACACCAGGCTTCTGTCCGTCACTGTCTCCTGGAGTTTCCTCAAATTCATGCTGTAGCTTCTGGTCTGCTTCTTTTTTCCTTTTAATTTTTTATTTGATTTTTATCTTGTGTTGGAGTCTAGTTAATTCACAATGTTGTGTTGCTCTCAGTTGTACAACAGAGTGACGTAGTTACACACACATACACACACACACATACACACACACACATACACTCTCTTTCCAACTCTTCTCCCTTACGCATCATTACAGAATGCTGAGCAGAGTTCCCTGTGCTATACAGTAGGTCCTTGTTGGCTGTCTATTTAATACCTGATGGTGTTCATATGTTAATTCCAAAGCCCTAACATCCCCCCTCCCACACCTCTCCCCTTTGGCTCTGTCTCTCTGTTTCTGAGTCAGCCTGGAGGAATGTCCTCTGATTGGCGCTGCTAGGGCGAGGGTGGACAGTGGGAACAGAGCTGGTCCTGAGTGGGGATGGCATGCAGAGGCTCCAGCGAGTTTCTGCCACTTAGATGAGCAACCTTGGAGCTGCCAGCTGCTGCATCTCAGCTGTGTGTCTCCGACCACAGCAGGAAGCAGGGTTAGGGCACACAGGAATTGCTGCTCACAATCCCCCTAGACCACATATATTTAAAAGCCGTGCAAATATTCCTGGCCCGTCATCCAGGACTGCTTCCAGTTCTCAGAACTACCACTGGGGCACGCAGGCTTGGACGCTGCCTTCCACTCAGCGGCCTCTGCCAGGACAGGTGCAGCATCTATCCCTCAGGGGTCCTGGCCATGAGATAAGTGAGGGGGACTTTATTGACAGGCCTTGGTCCTCCCTGTGTCAGGCCACGCGCTGACCAGAGGGAATCCATAAGTTCCAAGGGAAGCCTAAGGTGAATCACTGCCCACCTCCCGGTCAGCACAGCCCCTGCTTTTGGTCCATTCAGACCTTCAGAGTTACTGCCTGGGGCCTTTGTCAGTACTCCTGAACTCATTCTAATTTATAACCTATGCTAATCCCCTTTACTAGTCACTTTTATAGGGGCCTTTTCACTTTTCTTATTTTGAAACAGTAAAATTCGTGAGATGGTAATACACCTGCATATCCTGCTTGACAACGAGGCCATTTATTTATAAGGCGTGTTAGAAACCACAAAGCTCGATGTTTTCTTGTTTCCCTTTCAGAGGCTCAGCTACCATGGCCGTTATCACTGCTGACATCGTCAGCAGTGCTGGCATCGCCACCGTCATCACCATCGTTCCCACTGTTGACAGCATGACGGTCCTCCCCAGCATCAGCACCTCTGTACCTTCCCCAGCATCAGCACCATCACTACTGTTACCAGCATCGCCACCACCACCATCATCAGATCATCACCATCAGCAACAGCAGCAGAGCCTTTTCTTCAAGCCCAACATCATAGGCAGAAATTCATCATGAAATAAAATCAAGGGTAGGATTTCTCCAGCAGAGGTGAAGTTGAGGTATTGACCTCATCTTCCTTGGACTCAAGGTGACTCCTGCAGGACAACCCCAGCAGAATCCCTGAGGACAGTTAGAAACTGCTGTTTGTGACCAAACTTGTCTGGGTTCAAATGAGAAATCTGGGGTTCAGAGAGGGGCAGGAATGGACAGCACCACACAGTAAATTCAGCGTGCTGCTGCTGCTGCTAAGTCACTTCAGTCGTGTCTGACTCTTCACGACCCCATGGACTGCAGCCCACCAGGCTCCCCCATCCCTGGGATTCTCCAGGCAAGAACACTGGAGTGGGTTGCCATTTCCTTCTCCATGCATGAAAGTGAAGAGTGAAAGTGAAGTCGCTCAGTCGTGTCCGACTCTTCGCGACCCCATGGACTGCAGCCCACCAGGCCCCTCCATTCAGCGTAGTTACAGCAATAAAGAACACATGGTTAGTTGCAAGACTCACCTTCACCGTAAAATGCAAAGATATTCCCCCAATGTCCAGAGCCCATTAATCCCTGCCTCACCCAGAGCCTCCCCGGGAGCCTTCCCCACAGCACCATGGATTAAATGAACTGACATAGAAAACCTCTTAGAGTCAGGGGCAGACTTAGGGTGAGGCAAGTGAGCACCAGCTCAGATGCAAAGGTTAGGGAGGCAGCCCTACAACAGAGTCCGGATAGTTGATGTTTAGTGCAGTGCCCCTGGGGTCACAGAGTCAGGCGCAACCAGAGACTGACACTTGGCTCAGATGATAAAGAACCTGTCTGCAAAGCAAGAGACCCAGGTTTGATCCCTGGGTTGGGAAGATTCTTTGGAGAAGGGAATGGCTATTCCCTTCTCACCTCAGTATCCTTACCTGGAGAATTCCACGGACAGAGGAGTCTGGCGAGCTATAGCCCATAGGGTCACAAAGAGTCGGACATGACTGAGCAGCTAACGCTTCAAGAAGTCAAAGTTCATGCAAAATTAACCAATCAATACAAAACAAAAATGTCAAAACCTTAAAGACAGAATCAGTAAACGCTAAATGTAAGCACAGATGGTTCATATATGATAAAAATTGAAAATATATTAATTTATACAAAATATAAGCTGTGTCTGACTCTGTGACCACGTGGACTGTATCATCCCAGGCTCCTCTGTCAATGGAATTCTCCCAGCAAGAATACCGGAGTGCATTCTCATTTCCTATTCCAGGGGATTTTCCCAGACCAGGGATCAAACCATTTCTCTTCCAATGGCAGGCGTGTTCTTTACCACCGAGCCCCCATGGAGGCCCACAGATTATAATATATATGTTTATATGAGGAAAACATAAACATTAGGAAAACAAGATGGTTTCTAGTGAAAAAAGAACACTGTAGAGGGCCCCAGACTTCAGGTTGGAGCACGGGAATGTACACAAGAGGGGGTGCTCTCCTTAGTTCTGAGCTTCTCCCCAGTTTTAAGCCTCTGACTTGGATTCTAAGGTGCCCAGCTTCTCTGGGAAATGGGGCATCTGAGGATCAGGGAATGGGAAAGGGAGCCAGAGCCCGAGCTGCCCCTGAGGCATGACGCAGCCTCGGGAGTGGCCCGTGAGCTGTGGCACACGCGCCCACCCACCCAGCAGGCACCCACCTCTGGGGTTTTGCACTTTGGGGCTCTCTTCCCTGGTGTCTTTTCTCTGGACTTCACCCCCTCCTTCTCATCCTCACACTTCTCACTGAAAGGCCTGTATCCGCCATATAAACAATCTGTATAAACAACATGGACAAGCAACCCCCGCCCCAGCCCCTAGAAATCTTGATGCCCTGCTTTATGCACATATTATCACTGCCCCGTGTATTCTGGTCGCCTGTCCCTGAGCTGATCAGACACCCCATGGAGGCAGGGCTCTGTCCAGGGCACGTACTATCACTTCCCAGCACCTTGGACAGCGACTGCCCAGCGAGATGCCAGGTTCGGAAAGGGTCAGGGCCCTGTGGTTAGAATGGACTCCAATTTCTGAAAATAAGACCTGGGGCATGATAAGATGACCTGTTTGGGTGAATCCATGTGCTTCCTTCATGGTAGCTGGTCAGAGAACATCTGTGAGCAGGACTGAGTCTGGAAGGTGGACGCCAGGGAAATCCCTTTGAAAAATGCCAGCATGAATGGAATGCTATAACCACAGCATCTCTGAGAGCTGATGAGCTGTAGAGCTCAGTGTGGGAATCCCGGCTACTGAGTACATAACAGGCTAGTGGATTTGAAAGGCACTCTAAGTTTAAATGACCAGATTCCAGAAACTTCATGGAAAAAAAAGAAATTATCTCATTAATGATTGTATAAGATTACATGCTGACATGACAACCTGTAGTATACATTGAGTTAAAAATTAATTCCATCTGTTCTTCCTGCTTTTCCACCATGGCTACTAAAAAAGCGTAAAGTTATGTAGGTGGCTCACATCACTTTTTAATGGACATTGACGGTCATGAACGCTCTGTCTTCTGGTTCAACCCCACCTGAGTCAGCTCTGTCCTGGGGGCTCAGGGAAGCCTGCTTCCACTTCCTAGACACACAGAGGAGCTTAGGCCCAAGCCCTGCAAGCCTCCCAATACCCCCTGCCAGAGAAAGGCAGTGGTTTCTCTCTGGTTGACAGGTTGATGTAAAAGAACCGAACTGGGGCGGCCTGAGATTCTGATCGAATTTGCCCTGAGGAGGCACCTGTCTCCTTGAAGACCTCCTGACAGGTGACAGGGTCTCTCAGCTGTTTCAAGGAATTTGGTCAGATGCCCAGTGTCCCACCTTCCAGGAGGTGGTTGCCAGGGTGAAGGAGCGTCACCTGTGATGTGGAGGGGCTCCAAACCCAGCTGTGTTCATGGGAATCAAAGCTATTTTATAATTCCCATCTGTTTACATCTTAGAAAACAGAGCTTTCAAAATCTCCAGTTCTACTTATTTAAACATATCTGGAGGACACTGCAAGAGAGCCTGTGTATGCACGTGCTCATGAGAAACATCCTCAGTTCTTTTGCCCTGAGTAAAGAGCGTGAGAACGGGGATGGATTGGTGGAGAAGGCAGAATTGGTTAGAGAACTGCACAGACACGAGGATTCACGGGCAGTTCTTGTGATGCAAGAAGCAGATAGCCAAGCCCATGAAGTCTTGGATTTGCCCACATGGTGTTGAACAAGACCCCCAAGTTCTCCTGGAAGTGGAGATGTTAGTTGCCTCCAGAAGTGAGAGACCAGAGGCCAGAGCTAGATAAGGCCCAGCCCTGAGACAGCCCTTCACCTCCTGCATTTGGAGGGCGTGTGAGCAGGTTCCCCCAGCCCTCGCCTGCTTGCCCCAGGACCACATGGTTGGCATTGTTCGTTACTGTTTTCTCTTGGGCTTCAGACAGCTCTGCTTCCCTGTCCTCCAGCAGAGGTCCAGGACCTGGGACGAGGTGGGTGGTGGGCCCATGAGGAAGAGCCCTCCTTTAACAATTCTGCAAAACCAGCACAAGCCCATGACCAAGCCTCTGGACATCACCTCTGCTCTCTGTGGGGTCAGAGGGCCCCTCTCCACTAAGGGGCCGTGGGCAAACAGTGCTACATTTTAAAATTTTTTTGTCTCCTGGGATCCAGCAGAATCTTTCATTTCTTCTCTCATCTGCAGAACAGCCTGGGGATTCTTCCTCTGTCTCGTCCTTTCTTTGCATCTTCCAGGCTCACGCTTTGCCATCACGTTAAAGGGAAGCCACCAGGTGCTTTGGAAAACAAATATGCCATCCAATGGACTTTGGGCTCAAAGGGCAACCCCTGCTCAGAGTCTGTCTTCTTAAAATCTCACCAGCGCCCGTCCTCAGGAGAGGCTCCCACATGAGGCTCGTTGTGCCACTTCAGTGGTGAAAGCTGGCTATCTCCAGGGGAGATCTGGATCACCAAGGCCCACTGGAGAGGCTGCCACCCCACAGGCAGGGCCGCCAGCCTCGCAAGGGGCTGCTGCCCGCTCCTTCCTGAGCTCACAGCCTGGGTGGCGTTCACTGCGCCCCAGCCCATGCCCGGGGCTGGGAGCGGCACGTGCTGCAAGTCTGAGTGCAGCTCAGAGATTAGACTTAAGCCTTTAGTCTCTCTCAAGTGCTTAAATAACCTCCTCTCCAGGCTCCCGTCAAGGCCGTTCGGAAAGGCCGCTGGAGCTGCATTTTATCTCAACTCTTAAAGTCAATCTTTAAAAATCTCTTTCTGGGTCTGTTTTGTGCCCATCTCTGCTCATTTAACAGCAAGACCTGCCCTTCAGTCTTGCCCTCCTGTTTAATCAGCTTATTCTCACTGAGCCTCTCTCGTTTAAGAAGAAAAACAGGGCAATATCTTAATGTCTCCCAAAGCATCTTGGGAGCTATGGGAACCAGCCCTTAAATGCACAGACTCTTCCTGTAGCCACCTCTGCCTTGAGCCTCCAGGAGTTCGATGTTCCATGTCTCCAATGTTTCAAGAGGAGGTCGCTTGATTTCGCCTGTTGGTTAGATGAGCTATTGTGCTCTTTCTGTACATGCAGGTCCCTTCTTTCTGCACGTGTCCTCATCATATATCTATCCTACAGCAGGCCTGGACAGAGAACTTGGACATGTTGGAGTGGGACGGGGGATGGAGGGAACACAGACAGGGCACCTCTGGTTTACCATCAGGCAGACTCAGGACAATCGTGGGGCTGGAGTCCATACTGGGAATAATCTTCAGACTGCCCAAGCCCCAGGGGCTCTGAAGGTTAAATGAGTGATGGGTGTGCATACAAAATTTGTAAATTACAAAGTCTAGACTGAGGGTTCGTAGTAGCTGACATTCAAAAGAAAATCAGACCTGCAAACCGTTGCCTCACTTAAATGCTGGGAAGTTTTTCTGCTTCTTGGAAGGTTCTCAGAGACTGCCAGTAGATCACATTCTTCCCACCTTGGGCTTCAGACAAGGTCTGATGGGAGGCAGAGATGTCAGGACCTGCAAGTAACCTCCAGTGACACACCTAAAGGGGAGTCTGAACATGAAGCAGGTGGCCCCACCCCATCTCAGGTGATCTGCTTGTCCAGGACAGGAAGCAGCTAGAAGAGCTCAGGTTACTCATCTGAAAGCCAGTCCAAAGGGATGTCGTTGAGCTAGTCCCCAGGTGAGCAGGGGTAGCTGGATCATCAAGACCAGATTGAGAAAGGCCTCAGGATTTGTTGCTTGTGAGAAAGAAGCTATATTTGTATTTATCCTCTGGCTCCCACCCTGATTGGTCAGGGTTTGCTCCATCAGGTCTTCACTCCCTTACACTTGCTAGTTGGCACCCGCTTTAGAAAGGATAAGTGTGCTTTCCAGGTTCAACCTGCAAGGTGATGGAAAGCAAGAAATGCCTCTAGCTGAGAACAGTCGCTTCCTGGTACACCTGCAGAAATTGATTGGAGCTGGAATGAGCAGGAGGATAAAGTGAGTGTGAAGTGAGTCAAAAAACAACCAATTCATTTCACAGGAAGATGATCACAGCTCAGGGCCTGGAAGAAAAGCATCTCATGAAAGATGACCTCCCACACTAGAATTACAACTGCATGAATCCTGGGATGTGAAGGAGCCAGTAGGCTTCACAAGCAGGAGATAACAGGGCAGAGTGAAAGAGATTTCTAAATAAATGATTGTTAAAGCCTCCACAATATAAAAATACACACAAACATATAGTGAAACAGTAACAGGTAGTTATGAAAAAAGCTAGATGACTGTACAACATGAAGACAGTTATGCAAAATAAAGCAATTAGAAATCATGGCAATGAAAAGTGTAGTTATGGAAAAACTGGGCAGATGACTAAACAGATAGTCTCTTAAGAATAATGATTAATCATGAGACAGAACTGAAAAAAAAATTACCTGGACTGCAGCACAGAGGATCAGGAGAGATACCAAAAACAAAGAAAACTAATAAAGGAGAAGGAAGTCAGACTGAGAAGATCCAACATGCATATATCCTCAAGATTTGGAAGGTTAAAATAAGTACAAGATACTGAGACAGTATCTGAACTGACAACAAAATTTTCCAGAATCACAGCATGAAATGAATTAGATTTTAAAATCTAACCAAGTGCCACACAAAGTCGATAACCAAGAATCCACATTGAGATGTATCACAATGTAATTGTAATGCATCAGGGAAAAGTAAAATAGCTACCAGAGGGGAAAAGGGGATACTTATAGCCATGATCCGATGGATGCAAATTCTCATCAGCCTCAACAGACACCGGAAAATAATGGAATGACATCTTCCAGATGCCGAAGGGAAATCACTCTAAGCCTAAAAGTCGATATTCCTCCACGTTACCATTCAAGAGGAGGTAAAAATAGGAATATTTTCAGATAGACAAAAAAATCAGGACGTCAAATCCCTGCCCCAAAATACTTAGAGATGCATTGTAGAAAAACAAAATCAAAACAAAAAGAGAACACACACAAAGAAAGTACTGAAATTCAGGAATACATGGTGAACATAATGCCTAAATAAGTAAATAAATAATGCACTTTAAAATTTTTAAAAACTGACATTAAATAGAATAATATCAATAATTATTGATAGAGATAGAAACAATGATAGAGATATTAACTTTCAGGTATATGTAATGGAATGAATGTTTGTGTGCCCCCCAAATTCAAATGTTGAATCCTTACCTCACAGTGTGTCTATATTTGGGGATGAGGACTCAAAGGCAGTGATTAAAGTCAAATGAGTTCGTAAGGGTGGGGCCCTGATCCTATACAACCAGTGTCCTTATGAGAAGAAATACCATAGAATCCTCTCTCTCCCTCTCCCCATCTCTCTCCACTTCTCTCTCTCTTCCTCATTCGTGCTCTCTTCCTCTCTCTCCATGTGAGGACTCACCAAGAAGTTATCTGTCTCTAAGCCAGGAAGAGGCCTCTCAGGAGGTCTCTGCCATCCATTTTGCCTCCAGAACTGAGAGAAGACAAGTGTCTCTTGTGTGTTCAAGCTGCCCAGTCTGGGATTGTGCAGTGGGAGCCCAAGATGGCAAAGACAGTATGTATCAACAAGTTCAAAATAAACTTCTAGGCCATCATATGGGAGTCAGGAGAAGATTTAGGAGGAAATAGAAGTGTGCTTAATTTTTTGCCCATTGAAATTTAATCTTTGCTAGGATGTATGCTAAGTTTTAAGATGTATCACTAAAATATTACACATAAAAGATATTATTCTCCATCTAGTAAAAGGAAAATGGATCAAAATATAGGCATATTGAGTAAAAAAACACAAAGATGACACATTTTTAATTTGCTTTGTAGAAGCTTCACATAAAATACTTCAGTCACTTGGAAGTAATACTGACTGTGAAGATAAAATGTATTACTTGACATAATTATTCTTTAAAAAAGAAGGGAAGTAGTATGAGGTATCTATACAGTGACTCATTCTTTTCTGCTTTGTTCATTATTTGGCTTTAAGATTTCTACAAGTCCAGACTGGCCCTGTTAGGGTTTCAGTATAAACTCAGGGAATCTGTTGGATCCTGTATTCATCACACCAAAAATCCGCCCTTCTCCCAAGAAGCTAGTATCTCTCATTTTATGGTCAAGGTGAGTCTCGTAATTTACCATATTCTCCTTATTGCTTTGGCTGCTGGGAAAAATAGATCTTTATTTATGAGCTAACTCTAGCGGCTGTGAAAGACATTACAGCATCCATTTGCCCTACGCTAGCCTGGCTGCAGTTTGCTGTGCAAAATTTATTTTCCCTTTGATCTATTGCCTTTATCTTTTTTATGTGTGTTTTTTCTCCTAACTACTGGCCACTTGACCTTGGGAAAGTAACTTTCCTTTTTTGGTTCTCATGTTTATAAAGCTACAATAATTGCTTATATTTTAGAGTTAAACAATCTATGTGTGTGTGTGTGTGTGTGTGTGAGAGAGAGAGAGAGAGAGAGAGAGGTGTGAACATTGGGTACCAGTGGGGCTTAGTAAATATGGCCTTTCGTCATCGCCATCACCTTAACGACACAATTTTGCAAGCTACCTCAAGCAATTGGATGGGATGGAGTTTAATTTAGTGATACTATGTACTTAATAAACATTGAATAAGAACGGAATACACAAAGCTGGGCATGGATTTCCAAAAGAAAGACATGTTGTGATCCGTATGGTGCTCTGAATGAGACAGACAAATAGATAAATAACTCAATGAATCCACATAGAAAGATGTAGAAGGGGCTGTGAGAAGACAGGAAAATCCCATCACAGATTGGTGGAAAGTGCGTAGTGACATGTGTGGAAACGTGGGAGAATACCATGACCCTCGCCAGGTAGCACGAGATGATGACTGCCCAGCAGCTGAGCAAAACATACATATAATTGATACAAGCCGTCAGCCCAGCAGAGAAACATCTCAGGGTCAAGGGTCAAGAACTCCAAAGCTTTACTAAGCATTTTACTACAGGCCAGGAGCTGTGTTCACAGTTTTATACAGATTATATAAAATGAATTCATTTCCTCTTTAGGGTAACATGATTACCAGCAAGTTAAAGATGAGACTTTGATAGAGAGAAAAAGAATTCAGGTAAAATATCCAAAGCCAGACAGCTGGACCCCAATCCGTGGCCCTGGGGCCCTAGCCTGAAGCCACTGTGCCCTCCTGCTCTTGTTCTTTGAGTAATCATGCTTTCCATGGGCTTCCTCCCTGCATCTGGATCAAGGGAAATGCCCTTCTTGCCAAAGGCTCGGTTTCCCTGGCGGTGATGGTGGCCCTCTTCTCTGAGGGGCTCAGAGCTCTGCCGCCGTGATGCTTGTTTCCCTCTGGAACCTGAAGCTCCGGCAAGGCCGGGCGTCCACTGGCCTGCGAGGACCGTTTCTGCAAGAATCAGGAAACGCCCACCGTGGGCTCCTGGGCTGGTGAGACGCCGCCGTGACGAGCTGGCTCCTTACTGTTCCCCCTGGAACCCAGGCCAGGCTGGACCTTGAGAACTGGGTGCAGTGGGACTAGCCGGCTTTTGATAAAGTCTTAGGGAATTCCAAACTGTGTGAAAGGTCTGAGGGAACACACGTTTTGAGGACGGTGTGGTGGTTGTGGTTGTCAATGCTGGCGACCCAGCCTGTGTGGTTCCCTCTTTCAGACCCCAGGGCCTGGAGCTCCACCCCCAGGCACCCTCCCAGCACGACCCTGCCTCCACACTCCTCATTCGCCGCCTCTTCACCTTCTGTCACGCTTTGCAGAAAAGTGCTTGGAAAGGTCAGTTCACCTATGGTGTGAAGGATGGCCCCTAAACAGCTCGTTTTAAAAGAGAACAGCGAACGCTTCTGCCCGTGCTTCCATCACTCACTCCTTCTGACGCCGAGTCTGCCGCGTTGCCACGGTCTTTCCACACTCCTGCCGTGGGCATTTGGGCTGTTTGCAGTCGTCGGCCCTTACAGATAAATGGCTCTGCACCCTACATGTCTGTGTTTCAACAGATTTTTTAAGAAAGAAGAAAATAGGTCAGACCAGACATCCTTGTCTAAGTAGGCCTGGCCAGGAGACCATCACCCACCACCTCCTTCCTGCCCACACCTTGGCTGGTACTCAGGGCCTTCTTAAGGTCCAGTTAGGTCTGCCTTTTCCCTCGACTCTAGGACATTAGCCCTCTGGTCTCAGCCTCAGACTGGCCCCTTCCCCAGAACCAGCCCCCTTTGAAGCAGAGCAAATGAGGGACCAGTACTTAGAGCCAAAGGAGGTGGATTAACCACGATCATGCATAATTGATGCGGGGTTTCTGTGCAGCCCTGAAAACAGGCCAAGGCATATTTTAGAGAGAAAATCAGACTGGACGGATTGGAGGTGCCGGTTGGCACTGCCTGCCTCCCTGAAAGCTGGCCTGGTCGTTCCTCAGGCAGTCTGACTCAGTTTCCTTTCCCGGATTTCCAGGCCTCTCCAGCCTTCCTTGCACCCGGGGGATGGCTTGCTCTCTTCTTCGGAGGTGCTGCTTCACCCTCACAGGGGAGCAGGGCTAAGTCTAACTGCGAAACGCTGGGAGAGATCTGAGCCACCGGTTCTGGCAAAACAACAGCGAAAGCGGCACCTCAGCGCCTTAGCTGGCCGGCGCAAACAGGGCTGTACGCCTTTAAGAAGCAAAAATTAATGCAAAGCTTATTACAGTCCCGGTGGTTGCTAACGCTCACTCTCTGCCACTGCCCAAGTGTCTGAATTTCAGCTTCAGATGAGTGTGGCCTGTTGGGATTCGAGCTGCCAGTTTAATTAGTGTTCAGTAATTTCAATAATGAGTGACAATTCATCGGGGCTTTTAGGTTGGTCTTCTGTTCAGAAGCAAATCAATAATCCACAGTTTTTCCCCTTCTTTAAAGACAAGAAAGTGGCATGTGAGTTACATCAGATGAGAGAAAATAAATGAGGAGACGCTCCAGTCCCTCAGTAACTTGAGAGGCAATTGGCTTTAATGGCGTGGGCAGCCTCTCGGTTTGTTGATGTTATTGGAGGAACAGAAAGGTCATTAGTAGCTGAAAAGAGGCTCTCGGAGTCTCACAGTAAACAGTTTGCCCTGGCAGTAACCATAGTGATCTGGGTAAATGAACACAGGTATACGATTACTACTGTATTCCCCAGGCTGCCTGTATTATTGCCTCGGAAGATATAAAAACAATTGAGGCTAATTGTATGAGAGTGAGTTTATTACAAACATAAATGGAAAAGGAAAAGAGAAAACCAGACATGTTCTTTCAAAGGGTCCCCCCACCTTGCCCGGCACCTCCATCTGCACCTCTGATCTGCGTTTCCGAGGGCGTCTGATCTGTGCGGCTGTGGTGAGGCAAGACCCCCGCGCCTGGAGACGAGGTGTTGCTGGAAACCGGGGCTCCTGTGGGTTGGGAGGTCTGGCTGCAAGTGGCCTGTCATCACGCTCCGAAGTGCAATCAGGACTGAGCAATGCCTTTTTTACCGCTGGTGGCTGCGCTGCACCGAGATGCTTCAAAGCCAAGGAAAGGCATTTATCTCAGCTAAGACGTGGGGTGGCATGCCTTTGCCCAGCCAGTAGCTGAGAAGTTACCTGCAGTACGGCAGTACCCTGCCAGTCTGCTGGAGCTGCGGCTTTTTTGTCAACTCGCCTGCTCTCTTTTGTTACGGCTACAAAGCCTCCGTCTTCATAAGGTGTTGTGATTTGCAGTATACAAACCCATTAAAAAAAACACAAATGAAATCCCCAGCTGGGAAGGTCAAGTCTAATGAGGTGGGCTGTTGCGAGCACTGGTAGCTCGCAGCATCCCCCGTGTCGGCCAGAGGTGCTACAAGTGAACAGCTGCTTATAATTATACTCATCTGACAGTTTTCATCCACCTCAGGTGCTATTTTTTTCTCACCAGAGAAGAGATTAATTGTATATCAACTGATATACATAAAAAAGGGTTTGATAGAAGGCTTAATAAAGTAACATTAAATAGGCAATCCCACTGAAATTCTAATGTGTATATTCTTAATTAAATTCCCTTGTCCTGTACAGTAATTCAGGTACATTCTGCTTCCTTGGCACCCACCGAATGGAGAGCCCGAGACGATGGAAGGAAAGGAACACAGATGTACCAGGGGATCACACGTGCCTCTCTTCACGCCCTGCCGCACAGGAGAAGACTGGAAAGGAAAAGGGGATGAAGCAACTCCACGGTGGCAGCCACACGCTTATTGGGATGTGTGTACACAGACTTGGACCCAGCGTTCTCATGCTAAAGAATCCATTCCTGCCACTTAGAACTGGCATAATTTCCCTGACCTGGGCAAGAAGGC
This sequence comes from Aepyceros melampus, assembly GCA_006408695.1. Classification (NCBI taxonomy): domain Eukaryota; kingdom Metazoa; phylum Chordata; class Mammalia; order Artiodactyla; family Bovidae; genus Aepyceros; species Aepyceros melampus. Next base: position 815,069 of record SJXQ01006637.1, read on the forward strand.
CTAGCCACGTGAACCCAGAGATGTTATTAAAAGAATAGAAGGAGAAAGAGAAGACAAGAAAAAGAGGAAGACAAAGAAATGAAAGAGGGAAAAGGAGATGAAGAAGCCTGGGAAGGAGGGGAAAACAGAAGGCAAGCTCACGCAGTCCTGATTCACTCTGGAGAGTAGCCGTTGAGCCAGAGAAGAATAAATATGTGTTTAAAACCAACATGTAGAGGTAATGATGTGCTTGTAATTCATTAACTGCCTTGCGGTGAGCCCTGGAAGTGCATTTTGCTCAGCTCTAGGACAGCTGCGTGGAGAACCCGCACCTCGGCAAGCCTCTCGCACCGCCTGGTGCTGCTGCACTGGGGAAATTGCCTTATGGGCCTGAGAGTAACTCAGGCTACAGGAGCAAGAAGAAAAAAAGAAAGGCCGAGTGCTTCGCTTCAGGCATGCCTGCCACTCTGCCACTCTATGGACTGTGGCCTCCAGGCTCCTCTGTCCATGAGATTCTGCAGGCTGGAATACTGGAGTTGGTTGCCATTGCCTACTCCAGGGGATCTTCCCAACCCAGGGACTGAACCCACGTCTCTTGTATCTCTTGCATTGGCAGGAGGTTTCTTACCACCAGTGCCAGGAGAAAAGAGAGCCATAAAACGAGGTAGGTGAAGCGAATGCTTTTGTCCAAAAGATGTGCATGGAAATGACCATGGGATTGATAAAGACAGAAGTTCTTGCTGAAGTGTGCAGAAAACAGCATGGTATTTGATCATAGGCAGGTTTATAATCTCATGTGAAAAGAAGTGTGTCATAGCTCCAAACTAAATATGCTGAGTCATGTGTTGCCCTGTGGAGAGTTGAGGTGAGTCTTCAGCTGTCAAAAAGAGCAGGACTGCAGGGCTGGCCAGAGTACCTGTAGGGGACAAGGAGACCCTCTCTCACAGCTTCTGAACCCACTGGCTCTGGCCTGACAGTATAAACCAGCAGCTGAAGAACATTCTAGAACCCTTGGCATCCATGCTGTGCTAAATAGCACTGTCAAGAGGAGCACTGGCTTTGAATTGGGAGGGCCAATCTACACCGGGCTCTACCATGTAGAAGCTGAGTGGCCACAGGCAACATGCTAGACCTCCCTGAGCCACAGTCATCATCTCCACAGGCGGTGCCGCCCACCCTACAGGATGGCTCATTCCCTTGTGTATTCTTCCATCACCTATGTACTGAGTCCCTGCACTGTGCCAGGCACTTCCTGGTGTACTGGGGGGTACCACGACAACTTCCTGCTCTCACAGGGCTCACGCTGTACCTGTTGTTGAAAAAAAAAAAAAAGACAGACATGACCATGCCCTAGAGCTGTGAGAGCTGTGGAAGAACAGAGTATTTCTAGAGAAGGGTTCAGTTAAGTCGCTCAGTCATGTCTGACCCTTTGAGACCCCATGGACTGCAGCACACCAGGCTTCCCTGTCCATCATCAACTCCCGGAGCTTGCTGAAACTCATGTCCATTGAGTCAGTGATGCCATCCAGCCATCTCATCCTCTGTCGTCCCCTTCTCCTCCTGCCTTCAATCTTTCCCAGCATCAGGGTCTTTTCCAATGAGTCATTTCTTTGCATCAGGTGGTCAAACTATTGGAATTTCAGCTTCAGCATCAGTCCTTCCAATAAATAGTCAGGGCTGATTTCCTTAGGATTGACTGGTTGGATCTCTTTGCAGTCCAACGGACTCTCAAGAGTCTTCTCCAACACCACAGTTCAAAAGCATCAATTAATTCTTCAGCACTTAGCTTTCTTTATAGTCCAGCTCTCACATCCATACATGACTATTAGAAAAACCATAGCTTTGACTAGATGGACCTTTGTCAGCCAAGTAGCGTCTCTGCTTTTTAATATGCTGTTAGGTTGGTCATAGCTTTTCTTTCAAGGAGCAAGCATCTTTTAATTTCATGGCTGCAGTCACCATCTGCAGTAGAGCCTAAGAAAATCAAGTCTGTCACTGTTTCCATTGTTTCTCCATCTATTTGCCATGAATTTTAGCTTTCTGAATGCTGAGCTTTAAGCCAGCTTTTTCGCTCAGAGAAGGGTGGCAATGGGTGATTCCTGGGAAGGGTGTCTCTGCCCACACTGGAGGGACTCAGCCTGGCAAAGGCGATAGAAGGACATTCTGGATCCAGGGAAACTTGGGGTTGTGGGGGCAGAAGTGACTTTGGCTTGCAGGCAAGGCCCAGCAGTGTGACAAACTGGAGCAGTGGGTCATGGTCAGATGGGCACTTGACTCTGACGAGCGGCCCCTGGAGAGCCCCTAGCCGAGAACTCTGTGCTCGGCTGTGTGTCTCTGCAGGAGCCCTGGATGCTGTGCTGAGCGGTGGATGTGCAGCCCAGGAAACAAAGCGCTGACCTGTCTTCCAGCTCTGGCTGCAGAAGGAAAGGGCAGGGCCTGACCAGGGACGTGTGTGGAAAGAAAACTGAGACAGAGCTGCAGAGAACATGTGGCCTGGGTCCTGGGGATGGAGAGAAGCAAATCCAGGGAAGGAACAGGTTGGAGGCACTAGAAGTTCAGCCCAAGATGCTGACTAGCCCGCTGAGGGCCAGGGCCAAGGGGACAGTCAGGAGGGCCGAGCCAGGTGCTGAGGGGCGGTGGCCGGCGTGCTCAGTCGCTCAGTCGTGTCTGACTCTTTGCGACCCCATGGACTATAGCCCTCCAGGCTCCTCTGTCCATGGGATTCTCCAGGCAAGAATACTGGAGTGGGTAGCCATTTCCTCCTCCAGGGGATCTTCCTGACCCAGGGATGGACCTCATGTCTCCTGCTGATTCCTTGGCAGGCTGATTCTTTACCGCTAGCACCACCAAGAAACCCCTTTATTCCTCATAGCAGAATCTAAAGTTAATGTGATCATAAGAATTCAAAGATCTAACCCATATCTATTTATTTCACTCTGTGGAGGGGAATGGCTGGTGATGGCTCAGCTGACAGGAAGGAGGAGATTGCACCTCCTGGCACAAGAGCTCCAGTGGGGACGCTGAGTGACAAGTCCTGGAACTCAGGAAGAACTGCAGGCAGGCCAACAGGTGTGACAGGCCTTCCCTGCTGTGAGGATGAAAGTCACATCCATTTGGGCCACCAGTTCATCCACAATTAGGTTTTAGTTGAGTAGGGCTCACCCTGATGATACTTCTCACAGAATGAGCTGCCCTTCTAGGCTGGCTGCCTTGCTCTTTTGTGCCCAGCTCCTTGTCTCAGCGGGATGTGACAGCATCTGCTGACCTTCTGGCAAGCTCACCCTCATGTTATCCTGTGAAGCAGAAACACAGACTCTGACAGGGAACAGAGCAAAGTGCTCAGATGGACTGACTCAGCAATGCTGGGTACTGGTGCCCATGAGCAACAGGCATCCATTGTGTGTGAGGAATAGAAACACAGTGGGTGTGAGGAACAGGCACCACAATGTGTGAGAAATAGGAATCAACTGTGTGTGAGGAACAAGCACCCACTGTGTGTGAGGGACAGGTACCCACTGGGTGTAAGGAACAGGTACCCACTGTGTGTGACGAACAGGCACCACAGTGTATGAGGAATAGGAACCCACTTGGTGTGAGGAACAGGCACCCACAATGTGTAAGAACAGGAACTCACAATGTGTGAGGAACAGGTAGCCACTGAGTGTGATGAACAGAAACCCACTGTATGTGAGGGACAGGCACCCACTGTGTGTGAAGAACAGGAACCCACTGGGTGTGAGGAACAGGAACCCACTGTGTGTGAGGAACAGGTACCCACTGTGTGTGAGCAATAGGAATTCACTGGGTATAAGGAACAGGCACCCACAATGCGTGAGAACAGGAACCAACAATGTATGAGGAACAGGTACCCACTGTGTGTGAGGAACAGAAACTCACTGTGTGTGAGGAACAGGAACTCACTGGGTATGAGGAACAGGCACCACAATGTGGAGAACGGGAACCCACAATGTGTGAGGAACAGGTACCCAGAGTGTGAGAAACAGGTACCCATTGTGTGCGAGGAACAGGAACTCAGTGTGTGTGAGGAACAGGAACCCACTGTGTGTGAGGAACAGGAACTCAGTGTGTGTGAGGAACAGGAACCCACTGGGTGTGAGGAACAGGTACCCAGAGTGTAAGGAACAGGTACCCACTATGTGTGAGGAACAGAAACTGTGTGTGAGGAACAGGAACTCACTGGGTATGAGGAACAGGCACCCACAATGTGTGAGAACAGGAACCCACAATGTGTGAGGAACAGGTACCCAGAGTGTGAGGAACAGATACCCACTGGGTGTGAGGAACAGGCATCCACTGTGTGTGAGGGACAGGCACCCACTGAGTGTAAGGAACAGGTGCCCACTCACCATGTGTGAGGAACAGGCACCCACAATGTATGAGGAATAGGAACCCACTGGGTGTGAGGAACGGGTACCCACTGGGTGTGAGGAACAGGAACTCGCTGTGTGTGAGGAATAGGTACCCAGCGTGTGTGAGGAATAGGTACCCAGTGTGTGTGAGGAACAGGTACCCACTGAGTGTGAGAAACAGAAACCCACTGTGTGTGAGGGACAGGCACCCACTGAGTGTAAGGAACAGGCACCCACAGTGTGTGAGGAATAGGAACCCACTGAATGTGAGGAATAGGAACCCACTGGGTGTGAGGAACGGGTACCCACTGAATGTGAAGAACAGGAGCCCACTGGGTGTGAGGAACAGGTGTCCATTGAGTGTGAGGAACAGGTACCCGCTGTGTGTGAGGAACAGGAACCCACTGTGTGTGAGGAACAGGAACCCACTGAATGTGAGGAATAGGAACCCACTGTGTGTGAGGAACAGGAACCCACTGAATGTGAGGAATAGGAACCCACTGGGTGTGAGGAACGAACGGGTACCCACTGCGTATGAGGAACAAGAACCCACTGGGTTTGAAGAACAGGAACCCACTGTGTGTGAAGAACAGAACCCACTGTGTGTGAGGAACAGGTACCCACTGAATGTGAAGAACAGGAGCCCACTGGGTGTGAGGAACAGGTGTCCACTGAGTGTGAGGAACAGGTACCCGCTGTGTGTGAGGAACAGGAACCCACTGTGTGTAAGGAACAGAAAACCACTGGGTGTGAGGCCCTGGACCTCAGGGAACCTAACTGATGGCAAACAGCTGAATGTGGGTGACTTCATGTTCCCTGTCAGCTCCTCCCTGACTCAACGGAAGCCATGGCTTCTGGACACCCCTGATTAGAGGATACCTTCCCTTTTCACAGACGCCTTTTTCTAGAAGAAAATTTCCCAGAAATAATGTCTGTAAGTCAGAACCTGCCCCAGGACCATGAAGAGACTGGGGTCTGCCAAGCTGTTCTTCAGTTCTCTGGGCTTTGACTTGCTTGTCCTAAAGTAATGGTCTGCCATGTGGTGGCCACCATGTAAACCCCTCTCTGGAGACCCTCTTGCGCCACAATCTGATCTTCCTTATGATGTCCTGGGTTTTGGGCTGCAGGAATTCATCCCAGAGACATCCAAGGAAGCCCACAGTGTTCTCCTTTTGAGGCTGGGAGGAGGAGATGGGCTGGCCATGGCGGACTGAGCTGCGCGA
>SJXQ01006637.1:826542-844064 GCA_006408695.1 Aepyceros melampus
CTGCAAACGCCCTCACCTTGTCAGCGCCAATAATTATCCAGTCGGCGCTACTCAGAGCTGCCATTCCCTAAGATTGGATTAGATGGAGGAGGCTGAGGCCCGCTCCTCTGTGCATTTTCCCAGTCAGTTAGCGCGGTCACTGGGGGCCTCGGCGAGGCCTACAGCAGAGCTACACTAACTTCCTCTCCCTTCCTTATTACGGAGCTTAATAACAGCAGGCAGTGTATTAATATGTAAGAGATCAAGAGATTATTGATTAGAGTCACTTGCCTAATACCCCCTGTCCGTCATGTAGTTCAGCAGCCCTTTCATGATTTTTTGTGTCAGGCCATTTAAATATTCATGACCGAGTTGCTTTGTACCTCCACTGGCTGAATTTCTAATTAATCTGTCAAAAGAAATACAATGTGCCCGGAAGCCTTATTATGATAAGGGTCAGCTGAAACAGAGATGGCCTGGCGAGGCCTAAGGGGTGATTAATTATAACAATACAGTGTTTACCTTGTGTGGTACCTGCGGCCTCAATGAGCGCTAAATTAGGCTCAAACCACTCCAGTCTGCGTTTGAAGCCGCCTGATCTGCCAGACTAGATCATAATGACGGGAGGAGAGAGCGGAGAGCCGCGGCTATGTAACAACATAATCAGCAATTATAGCTGGGAAATGGGGAGAAGGGGGAATTTTATCTCATTAGAAAAGCCCAAGTAGAAAGTTTTTTTTTCTGTCACCAGCTCTTTTCTTTAGAATTCAAATGATTCCACTCTAAAGGTGAGGGATCTCAAATCTAATTCCAGTGCAGAGAGCTGGCCTAATTAGTGGTATACTTTGGCTAAAATATGAATGACATTTGCTCCAGCTTGCAGCGGCCTATTAATAGAGGGTGTCAGAGTGAAGCATTAAGTGTATCATTCTTCTGTCAATTTATTTCTGTCATTATTGTTTCTTTATTTCCTCTGCCACATTATGGTCACTAATTTCTTCTCACTTTTATGAGATTCTTAATGTGGGCCTTTAATGAACTCCAAAACTCAACCACAACTCTGAAATTAAAATACTAGGCTCCTGTCAGGGTGGCGCGCCGGAGTAGAACTTGAATAGTATCATTCTTCTGTCAATTTATTTCTGTCATGATTTTTCTTTATACCCTGCCACATTATGCCCACTAGTTTAATTCCATTTTTATGTGACTTGTTAATGTGAATTTTAGGTGGCTTTTAATCACCTCCAAATTTGTAGAATATCACAATAAATCATAACTGTATCCCCTCTTATGACAATTTATTTCTGTCATTATTTTTTATTTCTCCTTCCTTATTACAACTCCGAGTTTCATCTCCTCCTCTGTGACCTTTACATTGTTGCATTTTAAAAAGAAGCACATAGAAAGTTTGCTCTTTCTTAGGAACTAATGGAAGGGAGCCATTTTATGAGGCCAAGGCTCTCCTCACACCCATGGCCGTGGCGTGCTCTCTGGACTCCCCATCCGGCCATCAAGACACGTGGATCTGAAGCGAGGAGAACTGACTGGGGATTTAGGAAGGAAATGAGGGGACAAAGGGCAAAGCAAACTGGCTTAAACATGGACAGTGGCAGTGCCAATGAGTTGAGTTTTGAAAAAAAATTGTTCATTTGATTCTTACAAAAGAAGTCTACTAGATTGTACAACTTGGGGAAGAGGAAATCTCTCAAAGGAATGTGCTGTGCTGTGGAAATCAATTCTAGTCTCAGTTTCATCTTTGAAAGCAGGGGCTGGCAGAGAGTGGCCCGTAGGCCAAATCTGACCTTGCCAACTTTTTTGTACAGCTCATGAGCTGAGAATGGGTTTTACATTTTTAAATGAGTATACCATAAAGCAAAAGAATGTTTTATGATTTTTGAAAATCACAGACAATTCAAGTCCCAGTGTCTATAAATAAGTTTTTACTGGAACACCAAGGCAAAGTATTCAGGTAAGGTCTCTGGTGGCTTTCAGGTTAAAACAGCAGAATTGAGGAGTTAGGACAGAGACCATATGATTCTGGAATCTAAAATATTTACTCTGTTGCCTTCACAAATAAAGTTTATTGGCCCTATTTTAAAGAAATTAGTTAACAGTGCTAATATCTGTTGAGTTTGACAAAGACTTGGGCATAGCATTTGCAGATTGGCTCAAACAACCCAAACAGCGAGCATACCTGGGCTTTTATATCCATTTTCTGAGCTGCATTCTGAATAGTTCAACTCATATCTTGAGAAGGGCCTTCATTGATTTATAGCTTCAAAAGATAGTTGCGGTGTTTCAACTCTGTAACTGGGATTTTATCAAGATATCAGGCCCTTGAGATATGGAGGTGTTGAAGACACAGCTCTTGTCCTCAGTGATTGGATTCTCCTCCACTTTGGGGAACAGTCATGTGAATCCTTCAAGTGGAAGAATTCCAGACAGCCCTTATTAATATGAGTTGTTACAGTGTTTAGGAGGGAATGCCATAGACAGAAACTGACCAGTGAGTCACCATAACAAAACATACTGGACATGTGACAGAATATGGACATTTGCTCAGCAGTCGGGATTTGAGAGAGCATCACTTAAAACATGCCCTGCCTGCAAGGAATTCCCATCCTCACCTCTCACTCCCAAAGCCCTTGCATATGCCATTACCTCCAAGAATGGGAGGAATTAAGTTTAAAACCTGACTCCAGTACCTCCCAGTCCTCTCTAGCCATGGAACTCATGGCTTTCCAAGCTCAGCTTCTACTTTCCAAAACAAAGGTCAATGGCTTCACTTGTTTGTGGGAGTAAGCTCACACTCTGAATCCAAGGAGACCCACCACAGGCAGACCCCACAGAGCTTCTGAGGCTGGATCCCGCTCAGAAGGGTGGTCCTTGGAGGAAACTTCTTGCTGCTTCTCCACTCTAAGCTGTGACTGGTGACTTCCTGCCCCTGGGTTACTCAATCCCCAAAGCACCTCTTCTTCCTCCAGGATGTTATCTCCAAAAATTGCAGCTGCTCCAGAGAGTTCTCATTTTCTCATCCAGAAACCAAGACGTGAGTCCTCTGGCCACCTTGTAGCCTTACAGTCAGGCGCCCTGACACATGTGTGCTCACTGCCTTCGACACTGGCCCGTTATCACTCTCCTCCAACTCGGGGCAATTGTATGTGTGATCTCTCCTCCCTGATAGTCAAAGTCACATATTTACTTTGTTGGAAAATACAAAAATAATTATTGAGAAGACTAAGCACTCATAATCCCACCATCTAGAAGTACAGTGTTAATTCCAGCTTAGTTCTTTCCATGCTTTTCTTTATTCATAATTGATATCTATGAGATGATATTTAGACATTCTAAGTTACATAGTTAAATTGTATTAGACACATCTTCCTACAATAAAATTTTCCACTGTGTTTTTTGAAAAGCTGTATTATAACCATTTGATTAAATGACAACTCATCACCGATATGATGGCAACATCACCAACATGAAAGAACATTCGGGAGATAAGCCAGTTTACATCACACTTAATGGAGAAAGACTGAAAAGAAAAAGTGAAAGTGTTGTTAAGTCATGTCTGACTCTTTGTAAACCCATGGGCTGTAGCCCACCAGGTTCTTCTGTTTGTGGAATTTTCCAAGTAAGAATACTGGAATGAGGAGCCATTCCCTTCTCCAGGGCATCTTCCCAACCCAGGGATTGAGCCCAGGTCTCCTGCCTTGCAGGCAGATTCTTTACCATCTGAGCCACGTGGGAAGCCAGAAAGACTAAAAGCTCTCCCCTATGGTCAAGAACAAGGTAAAGAAATCCTCTCTTCCAACTGTTAGTCAGCATTTTGCTGGAAGTTCTAGCCTGGGCAATCAGGAAAAAAAAAAAAAAGAAAAGATATCCAAGATCAAAAAGGAAAAAGTAAACCTATCTCTATTTTCAGATGGCATGATCTCCTGTATACAAAGAATTTTAAGGAGAGAAAATAATAGAGCTATAAAATGAGTTCATCAAAATTGTAGGATGCAATACTAATATAAAATATCAAGTATGTCTATATAATAGTGAGGAACAACCCAGAAGCAAGATTAAGAAAACAATTTCATTTACAATAGCATCAAAAAGAATAAAATACTTAGGAGTAAATTTAACAAGATAAATAGAAATACTATACACTGGAAATAAAAAAAATACTCAAAAACATGAATAAAGACCTAAATAAATTAAAGACACCCCATGTTGGTGGATTGGAAGTTTTCATATTTAAAAGACAACATTCCCCATGGTGATTTATGGACTCAATCTGATCTCTATCAAAATCCCAGATAGCACTTTTTATAAAAATTGAAAGATTGATCCTAAATTCACATAGAAATGCAAGGGGCTCAGAATAGCCAAAACAACCTTGAGGAAAGAGAACAAATTTAGAGGATGTACATGCCCTGATTTTACAACAATATACACACACAGTAATTAAGACTGTGTGTTACTGGTATAAAGATAGACAAATAGATCAACAGAATAGAATCAGGAATCCTTGAATTTATGGCCAAATGACTCTTGACAAATGCCAAGACATTTCAATGGAGAAAGAATAGTCTTTTCAACAAATGGTGCTCCAAATAGATTTCTATGTGCAAAGAATGAAGTGTGACCCTCTATCCCACATCAAGTATAAAACAATTATCTCAAATGGATCAAATACCCAAATGTAAGAGCAAAAAAAAAAACCATGTTTTAGAGGGAAACATAGGTATAAATCATTGTGACCCAGAATTAGGCAACGGTTTCTTAGATATGACACCTAAACGTAAGTAGGAAAAAGTATACAACTTTGACCTTATTGAAATGAAAAACTTTTATGCTTCAAAGGACACTATCAAAAATTTGAAATGATAGCACATGGAATGGGAGAAAACACTGGCAAATTATTATAAGGGTGTAGTATCCAGAATATAAAAAGAATTTTACAACCCAACAATTGAAATGCAAATAGCCTAATTTTAAAGTATGCAAAGGATTTGAATAGATATTTCTCTAAAGAATATATAAAAATGGCCAAACAGAACATAAACAGATGCTCAACATCATTAGTCATTAAGGAAATGCAAATCAAAACTACTTTGTAGCAACTAAGATGGTTAAAATAGCAAGACAGGGAAAAAAAGAAGTAAGACTTCCCTGGCGGTCCAGTGGTTAGGGCCCTGCCCTTTGAAAACGGGGCATGTGGTCAGTCCCTGGGCAGGTCACTGGGATCCCATGTGCCGTGTAGCACAGCCAAAAATGTAAAACCCAAAAAAAGAGCAAAAACTGAACAAGTGTTGGTCGGAGTGTGGAGAACCAGAACACTTGTGCTTTGCTGGTAGGAATGTAAATTGGTAACAGCTACTCTGGAGAAACCTGGAAGTTCCTCGTGTGACTCAGAAATCCTATTCCGAGGCATTTAACTAAGAGAACTGTGTGTATACACACGCATGCAGTTTATAAAATGTTCATAGCAGCTTTATTCTTAACAGCCGAAAAGCAGAAACAACACAAGTTTCACCGACAGCCCAGTGGATAAACCAAATGCAATTTGTTCAGCCACATAAAGGAGTGGAATGCTGATGCCTGCTATAAGATGCTGAGCCTTGAAAACATGCCGAGTGAAGAGACCAGAGACAAAAGACCACATGTTGTATGAGTCCATTTATTTGAAATGTCCAGAATAGGCAAGTCCCCTGAAGGTAGAAAGTAGGTTAGTGGTTGGTGGAGGATAAAATAGTGACTGCCTGCTAAGGGTGCAGAGTTGCTAAGAGAGTGGTGAAAATATTCTGGAATTAGAAGTGTTGGCTGCATAAACTTGTGAATATATACAAACCATTGAACTGTATGCTGTAAAAGTGTGAATTTTATAATATATGAATTATATCTTAAAAAAAAAAACCCTGTATTAGAGAACTGAAATGGTATTGATTGTTCTCTGATCATTGGGCATGGCTGTCCACCTCTTCTACCCACGACTGAAGCCTCTTTTCTTACCACTTGCCCCTGAGATGACTGTTTTTCCTTGGGACCACCTCCCAGGGGTTTCCCCTGGGTCTCAGGGTCTCTCAGTGCAGTTCCTCTTCTGGGGCTCCCCTGAGAGTCTTTCACACCTGCACCCCAGCACGCACACGGAGAGCTTCTCTCTAGGATACAGATCCATGTGGGTCTTGTCCTGCCCTGTGCTGTCCGTAAGTGCCTGGGAACCCGTACACACCTTCCTGGTGTCTGCAGATCGTCCCTGAGTGGAGAGGTACCAGCCACCTCTTGTTCCTCCTCTGCAGAGACATTGGGCCAGGCTGAGGGCTCTGAACTCAGCAGGGACAGGCCCTTAAGAGGGCAGGCTGGGAGGGCAGACCCCACTGGTCCCAAGCAATGTGGAAACGGGGCCATTCTGGGGACTTCAGCTCTGCTTCCTACCTCCTTCTTGCTCTCATCTGGTGTAACTATATATGTATGTGTGTGTGTGTATAAATATGTACGCATACGTACATATATATACAAACACAAACACGCATACACATTTATATGCATATATACAGTTATTTACCTTTAAATTGTTCCTCAATTTGGTATATGTATTCTGAAACACACAGAATTGTTGACAAAAATATTGCATGAAACACCCGTGTGCCTTCAATCTACAATTGTTCACATTTTGCCATATTTGTTCTCTCCTTCTGTATGTTTTTATACACATATTCTTTCTATATTTGAAAATTTTCCAACTATATGAAAGCTGAAATTCCATGATACTCAAATTATAAATAGTTCACCTTACATATCCTAAGAATCAGAAGATGTATTCTTCTACATGGCCACTCTACATTATGATACTAGAAAAATTATGAATCATTTCATAATATTTTCTAATATCCAGATCAAAGCCTAATTTTCCTAATTATCCCAAGAATGTCTTTGATAGGATACAATTTAGAGCTACATTTGTTTTTGATTGTTGCTATGTCACTTTAGTTTCTTTTAGTATGGAAAAGTCCACTTTTTTTTCTCTCTCTATGATAATGTCCTTTTGAAGAAAACAAGAGTTTTCTTGAGGACTAGGTTACATTCTAGATCTGTTGAATTATTCCGCATTGTTGTTAACTCTCTTTCAGTCCTATATAACCTCTAAAGAACCTAGGCTCTATACTCTTTAGACTCGAAGTTTGTTTGGAATTAGATTAAATTTTTAAAAAATTTTAGACGTTAGTTTTTTTAATTTATCAAAATTAAATTTATCAAATAAGTGTATGAATTTATTATTAAGAAAATTTGGAAAGTAAAGTAGCAAAATTTTAAAAGTTACCCATATTGACTCTCTTCCTCAAAATTCTTGTCCATATTTCCTTGCAGCCTTTTCTGAACATTCTCCGGCCTTTTATTCACCCATTCATTAAGTATACTTTATTTGCCTTATCTATTGAAAGCCTCCCGCAAGCTGGAAATGGCATAGCCATGTGTAAGTGGTTGCAGTCAGGCTACAAACATGTTTTAATTCTGCTTTTCGCACGACATGCTTTCTGGGTTATCCCACAGCCTGCAGTCTTCATTGTATTTAGCTTCTCTTAATTCTTTTCTTGCAGAAAATGTTATACCACAATGTGTGAAATAACACAAAATTGAATAAAGGAAAGAATGATGTCTGTTTTCTGCTTCCTTCGCCTTTACAGGTGGGTAATCGTTTCCAGGCATTCACAGCTCTGAACGGCTACCAAACAGAGCTCCTGTGGGTGGGGGTGGCAGTGCAGGGTCAGGCCAGGCCCCGGTGCCTGGGGACCTGCATGTGGGGCTTGTGACAGGGCCCTTGTGACATTCCTTTAGTGACAGGGCCACCTGCTCATTAAGGAGCAGCGACGTGAGCGTCAGATCCCCCCTGGACATGCAGCACCCAGGAATTTTAGAGGGAGACAGACTGGCCAGCCTGAGACTCTCAGAGCCAGATTCCGCGCACTGGGCTGCATCCAGAGGCCTTCTAAAACGAGCTCAGCCCCGCAGATCTGAAACTTCCCTGGGGGTACTGACTCCCTGCTGCTTGGCATCCATCTCCAGGTTCCCGATTCTCCGGCAGCTTTGTCCTGCGTCTGCTCACAAGCCAGTCAGCAACAGAGCAAAGGGAGGGGGTTTGGCCTTGTAATCACAAGATGGTGGCAGTGTGGAGGAAAGGAGGGGGCCCAAGCAGGATCTGGAGCCCCTAGAAGCAACAAGGAGTGCGACTGGAAGGAGATACCCAGAGAGCACCTCCAAGTGCTGCCTGCCCCCAAATCTCCTCTTCAGTCCCTCAGCACGCCCCCATCACCCTGCCCTGAATGGCTGTTGTACTCAACGCTGGGCCAGGCCAAACACTCACATCTTAAATGCAGGTGACATCCTAGCATCTTTATTCAGATCGATGGTCCAGTCCCCTAACTGGGCTCTTGAGTGCCACTACTTATCATTTGTTCAGAATGATAAATTATTTAAATCTGAGCACCAATGTTCTCGTCAAAGAGAGCCTTATGATTTTTCTGATAAGAATTTTTGCTTGTTTGTTCATTATTAAGTCATTTAGTCATATAGAGACCCGTTGCTAATTTGGGGTTGTGTATAATTTCAGTGTTTGTGTGTGTGTGTGTGTACAAATTCATAACAATGCAACATGGGATTATATTATATAACTATAAATCTACATAGTCACTGTAATGACTACACCATATTTTATTTTATGGATGCTTTATAATTTGCCTAAGCAATTCTCCACTACATGGAATTTCAGTTGTTTAAAATATCTTTTCCTTTTATAAGTAACTCAGAAAAAACTTTCTTACATGCTTAGCTGCTCGTGTCTGAGTCTTTGCTATCCCATGGGCTGTAGTCTGCCAGGCTCCTCTGTCCATGGAATTTTCCAGGCAAGAATACTGGAGTGGATTGCCATTTCCTACTCCAAAAATCTTTCTTATCTTCCATTAATTTTCTTATGTTGATCATTGAAATAAAATGAAAGAGCGTGAATAGCAATCAAGTCTGTACTACACGGCACTGATTTCCTTCCCCCCAAGGGAACAAATGTTGTTCTCCCTAAAAGCTGAGAATTCCACCTCCTCGTAGTGTGTTTGACATTGCATAAATCAAATGCATTGATTTATGTTTAAATATTTTTGGTTTTGCATATTTAATTTTTGAATATCTCTATTATGTTTTCATCCTAATAGAAAAAAAAATGGTATCTCAAGTTCCTTTCATTTTCTGATTACCAGTGATTCTTAACATCTTTTCATTTGCTCATTTTATTTGACCAGTTAACCTTTTTGAATTGATCTGAAAGATTTTATGAAGTAAGGTCATCGGCTCTTTCCTTGTGCTTCTGAGACTGTATACCTTTCTGATATGCCTTTCCTAGTCTGCCATATGTCTGCATTTTCCTTAGAGATTTTTGCTCTCTGTTTGTTTGATTTACTTTAATTTTTACTTGTTCGCTAATATAAATTTTTCCTAGGTAAATCTCTCTAGCTCTCTTCCTTGTGATTTCACCCTCTGTTTTAAGATTAGAAGTAATCCTTATCCTTCTTAAGGTCATTTACATATTTCTTTTCCTTCAGATGGGGTTTATTTTTTTGTCAAAGCTATAATACATGGACATTTAAGTTTGGAATATTTTATAAAGAATAAGATGCTTTCAGCCCAGAGGGTGCCCTCGTACAAATAAGAAAAAAAGGAAAAAATAATTTAAAATACTATTGTTTCTCAATAATAATAACAGCACAAATTAAAGTTTTTACAAAATAAATTATTAATAGAAAGTGAATATTACTAATTACATAGTGATTCATGACATACTGGAAGCACTTAAGAGTTTAAATTGGAAATCCAGTAATGTTATTCTGATAAATTGAACAAACAGGGAAGTATATAAACTACAGCATGAAAGGCTTAAATTCCTAGGCAGGACGTTAATGATAACAATTCTCTTGTTGTTGCTGTTTGTTTTGGTTTGATTTTATTTGTTGTTTATTTCAACACCTTTTAAACATGACATCCATGGATGACGCAGCCCTCTTTGTGCAGATGCTACAGCGGTACTCAAAGCTTCTGTTAACAGACGGATGAGATTACTCAGGGGACTCCTCTGGTGGTCCAGGGGCTGAGTCCTTGCCTTCCAGGGCAGGGAATCTGGGTTCTGCTCCTGGTGAGGCAACTAAGATCCCACATGCCTCACTGGCCAAAGAAACAAAACATAGACCAGAAGCAATATTGTAACAATTCAGTAAAGACTTTAAAAAGAATCTCTCAGTAGCTGAGCCTGTGCTTCCTTCCCCGGTCCCAAGCAGAAGGACTCACATCTCAGGCCTGTCAGAGGTGACACCTGACCTTCCTGTGCTGGAGAACTGTTGTCATATACCAGCTCGTCTCCAACTAAGACTCTTTACTGCCACCTGCTTGAACATGTTCAAACATGTATATACAAGCACACATTTTTAGGGTCAACAAAGTGATAACCTGAGTGTGAAAAACTTTCTAATAATAGAACACTTATGAGATATAAGGCAGCTCTTCACTGACCTTGCAAAAGACAGACCTGAGCATCCCAATATTGCTGGTGTCCCCCCTCCAACAAATGCCCGTTCGGGGGTCCCATCACCATCTAGTAAGCAATGTATTTTTCACATTGATTTAAAATGCCCCACAAAGCTCATACTTAATTGCCATGCTTACTTGGGTGCTTTTGGGTGGGGGGCAGTGAGATTCTTTCTCCTGCTTTTTGGGTCTTATTTGCACCATTTCTACACTGGGTTAATTCTACAGCTTGTTTGACTTATGGTACTATCAGCTCCTCCTAGTTACTCATACTGTTGCTTCAAAAATTGTGCCCGTTTACCTTTTATATTAAGCTTAGATATCATTCTATCCATCTCTAAAAGCTAAGCCTCAGAAGGAGTCCTTTTGGAATTTTATTGGTATTAGGCTTGGCATTAAAAAGTAATTTAGAGAGTATTGTCATCTTTATAATATTGAGTCTTTTTGGAAACCTGGTGCATCTCTCTATTTATTCAAATCTTCTTTTACGTCTCATTAGATTTTTATAGTTTTCCTCACATACTTTTCCTGTGTATTTCTTGGTAACTATTCCTGGAAGTTTACAGAGTGGCTTTGCTATTATCAGTAGATTGTTATATCCTTTTGATTTTTTAAAACATTAGCTGTGGTATACAAGAAGGCAATTGATTTTTTTTTTAATTTTAAGTTATGCATATCACTGAAATCTTATCATTTCTAATATTTGAGTAAATCTCTTAAATTCTTACAATTTGCACATAAGCAGTCATTCGATTTCATAAATAATGAGTAGTATGTTTCTCCTATCTTAGTATTTCTTTTTCTCTTCTGAACTTACTACATTGGGTTGTTCAGTTGCTAAGCTGTGTATGACCCCATGGACTGCAGCATGCCAGGCTTCCCTCTTCTTCACTGTCTCCTAGAGTTTGCTCAAGTTCATGTCTGTTGTCGATGACGTTGAGGTTAGATCATGCTGGATCGTGAGTAGATGATGCTGAGGTTAGGTGATGGTTAGATAGCATTGGGTTAGCTTGTCCTAAATCTTCTAAGGAAATGGTCGTGGTGGAAAATGAACAGGATTTGGCGAGCTGATCATCTCCCAGAACACACCCGCCCAACGAGACAATTTGCCCTCCATCGTCTGTGCGCTTTCCCTTTTCAACACCAGCCTCTGCCAGCCTGCTTTCCCAGGATGTGGGGCTCACAGGGTGGGTGGGGGACCTTGGCAGGCTGTGGAGGCCTGAGGACCTCCAGATGACCTCTGCTCATAGTTCAGACCTGGGGAAACACCAAACGACAGCTCCTTCCTCAGAGTCATTGGAGCTAAGAACCATCTTCTATCCAAAAGAAGCTCTCCCACCAAGATGTGTTGGAGGTTCCCCTTCAAACTGGCAGCAGTTTAGGGGAGCAGGAGCACCCCCACTCCACCGATGGTGGATGGAGAGGAAACAAGTGCCTCTGAGGGGCTGGGTAGGTACTGAGTTCAAGTTCTGTGCCAGCTGCTCCACCACCTCTGTTCTCCCTTCACTGATATACAAAACACCTACTATGTGCTGAGCCTCATACTATCTCCTGGGGATGTATAAACAGACACATCTGCACTGGAGCAATTGCAGACTGCCCTAAGGCTTTGCTTGTTCTGAGAGCAGAGTCCAACTCTGCTCAAGAGTTTGAGACTGGTGGGACTGAGGACTTGACATTCGGAGCTTCACTTTCTAGAGTGATGGCATGTTTGCCAAGCAGACTTGGAAGGATTCTGGGCTGCCAGAGGCGGGGTCTAGGGTGCTGGGGTGAGCGGCAGAGAAGACCACCACCAAACCCTTGCCTCGTGACGGCAAAGTGCCCAGCCCCTGGCGAGGGTGCTTTTCCTGACGCCAGTGCTGGCAGGCATGACCACCTGCTTCAGTGGGTTTCCCAGGACCCTCCTGGTTTGGGTATAAATCAGAAAAACTACATTCTAGAGACTGTAATCTTTTCAAGATAAACTCAGCAATCTTCAGGCTGAAAGGTAAAATATGTCTGCCTTTGAGAATTTCAACTCCTTCTAATATTGGGTCATCTTTACCTAGACTTATAGCAAACCCTAGAAAACCAGCCCCAGACTACTTTGAATGCCCAGCCTCAAATTTTATTGTCCCATATGTAAAATAGACAGTTAGTGGGAATTTGCTGCATGATACAGGGAGCTCAGTCAGGTACTCTGTGACAGTGTACAGCATGGGATAGGGTAGGAGGTGAGAGGGAGATTCCAGAGGGAAGGGACATACGTATGCCTGTGGCTGGCTCATGTTGATGTATGACAGAAACCAATACAACATTGTAAAGCAATTATCCTCCAATCAAAAATAAATAAATGTTAAAAAGGAAAACCTAGCGTTAACAGAGGTATGTCAGAAGTGGAGGGGGGAGTGTCTTTGCCCCTAGAGTTTCATTAGAGGTAACACCCAAAATAGCCAGCAAGTTGCTCCTTATCCAGTACAACCTAGATCTTTTAACTAAGTACAGGCTAATGATTGTGAAAGGGGATTAAAGCCCCTATTTTAAAGGAAGACTACTTCCCATTTGAATTACTTTTAAACACACTACTTTGCCTCTAATTTAAAATGAATAATAGGCTTATGGCGGACAACAGAAGATCATTAACCTCGTAAAATGAGTGCATCAGGAACCTTGTGTTTTGCCAGCAAATGGAATAGAACAGTAGAAATGTGCTCAAGCAGAGATTTTTTTAAGCATCGTTATCTGGGGGACAGCTTTTTTGGTATTCAAATGGAACACTGACTTCTCTCCAATGCCCACTTGTGCTTTTGTTCTGCCCTAATTGAAAACAAAGCTGTACAGGGAAAATGACCCTTACAGACCAGAAAGGTTGAGGTTGGGTTTTAAAAAAAAAATATATATATATATATATATATTTTTTGCTGTGAACAGTTAACTTAGACAGTAGCTTTTCATCTTGTTGTTTGCGTTGTAACCTCATTCCCTGTCTTAATAACCCAACAGAATAGGAGTTATTTCACAGCTCCGCGTTTGCAATGGAAGACACGAAATCCACTAGAAGAAGCCGCAGCCCATGTGGAAAGGCCCTGGAATTAAAGGTTCTAAAATTTGGTTTATTCACTCAGTGCGTGTTTGTAGAAAACGTCTAACTTTTGTATTTGTCAGTGGATAAAGAACAAAAAAAAAACAAAACATAAGAGTGCTAAAGAAAAAAAAGGTGGAGGAAGATCAAGTCAGTGGGAAGACAGAAGTAGGGCCATTAAAGGCAGTAGGACAGGCTGTGAGCTTAAAGGTATGTGTGCTTCTAGAAGCTTCGGGTCCCACGTGCAGATGGACAGGGTGGCAGGAGGAGCCCGGGTCCAAACTTGCCCTGTGGCGGCCAACTCAGGGAGGCTTTAGATTCTGCGTCTTCCGCCTTGGCGTTTGCCTCGAGCACCAGGCTGCGGGGATGGGTGGGCAGTTGTGCACGCGGGGCTCCAGGAAGAGGCCCGGCGCTGGTGGGCAAGGCTGAGCAGCTGTCTCTTCCGGGCTTTCCACAAGTCCTGTCTGTTGGCTACTGACTGCCTTCCTAATGCACATTCTTCTAATTCTTAATTAGAGCGACATAGCTAATTAATAAGTTTTTTCCAATTATAAATTAACTTAGGATCAGAACTCTGGCTTTGCATGTAATTTCCTATAATCGCTAAAGCTACTGCAAAAACATGCCTCCTGCCAACCGTAACTTTTTATTTAACACAGACAGACAAGTTCTCACTGGGTTTATATTTTACAGCAAATTATCTCTGTTGGGTTTATGAAGAGAAATTTTTTAAAAATCAGAGTTTTTTTTTTTTTTTTGGTTCTATTACCCTTTCCCTTTTCTTCAACAAAATAGCCTCTTCCACGGATCGTTTCTTTCATCGATTTAAGGTGAATTGTCTCAGTATCTTAGTGCGATGGTGGGTCGAACAAGAGAAAGAAAAGGTGATAATTCGTTTTTGTTCATAACTGTTACCACCTTTTCATGGCTCCTGCAAAAATGAATTGGGAGGTGCCGGCATGCTGTTCATTTATAGAACCTTAACTGGAGAGACACTTCGGTCTTTAGTAATGAAGGAGTGTAATTAAGGTGGGCCTGTGCACAAGGCCCCAGCCCTGGCAACGTGTCACATCCTGGCTGCCACAATTCCTTGGTGGTTTATCAAAGACTACTCCTTTAATATGGAGATTACACTTATGTACTTGTCTGAACTTGAAAGGCATTTGCCTAATTTACTTATTAATGAGATGTAAATCTATTTGTATGGCACGTCACAAGTTTCCTCGAAATCGCTGCTACTTAACTGGTGATAAACCCTATGATTTAAATGAAAAATAATACATTTAGCTTTCCACATTCCTTCGGTTAAAAATTGATATAGTCTATGTTAAATTTATTAATATTGCTCGCTGTCATTCAGTTTGCAGCTCTTGCTGAAATACGACTTGACAGCGGCCGCATTAAAGATGTATGCCATTGTATTCAACAAAGATTAATGAAGCCCGGTAAAAATAGCTGTAAAAGAGAAAGTGATCCGAATGTAAAATCAGTGAATTAAATGAGGCCTCGCATACCATTTGTTAATATGCATGAGGAGGGAGGCAGCGAATGAAAACGTCTCTATGCAAAGTTCATTTGGGAATGTTTCAGGATTGCCTGGATGGCCCTCAACTGAAGAGCGGCCTCCTAGAGTCGAGTGGTCCTCGGCCCCTAGGTGTGCCCACATCTCCCGCCCCATCTGGATGCCCGCTCCCAGGTGCCACAGGCTGGGGTGGGGCAGATGGCCTGGATCTGCTGGCCACCCAGGCATCTCGATGTCCTGATGATTTTCTCCAAGCTGCTCACCTGCATCAGCCTCTGTCGGCATGAAGGAGAAGGAAGGGAGTGTCTCTTCTGGGGTTTTGTCTCCAAGTTCAGGTGCCAGCTAAACCGAGGTTAGGCTGGGCTTGGAGCCTGATAGTGGACCAGAGACTGAGCCTCGCTGTGCCTAGATTCTCCTCCGCCCCCGCCCCTGAGTGCAGAGAGAGTTAGCACTCTCCTGTTCAAAGCGCTTGGACATCTTCGGATAAAAGACCTACAGAGGCCCGGACTACCCTCACAGCTCGCTATCAGGGTGTTTGTGCTGCTGACGCGTGCGGCTGTGTGTTCGCGTGTAGAGCCTGTAGCCTGTGCTACCCCGGCACCTGTGTACTGAATGATTGGGTCGCGCTTTCTTTGTACTATTTGGAGGCGATGATTTATTTCTACAGTTCTCATTATAAAATACTGCCGGTGTCATACCCTCCCAGGTTAAGACTTTCAAATAAATTAACAGTGACAGAAAATTGTATGCAGTAATCATAATATAAACCCAGCATGTTTATCAATCAAGGAGGTGTTTTGATAGATTTAAGCCATTATGGATAGGAATTTCTCCCCAAGGTTTGCCTACATGGAGGTCAAAGGCTGTCCAGCAGGAAATATTTTGAAGTATTGGTTTCTCTGTAGAGTTTGCAAGGGGCTGGGAGTGGGGACCGTTGTTTGCCGGTCTGTGTGTCGGTTTTAATTAGCAGAGTCGGTGACAATAGACTAGTTTGTGTTTCCCCTGACTGCCAGCTTGGAGGCAGTTGGGGGGTAGGGTGCACACACACACGAAGGGTGACACCCAGTAGAAAGCGCTGCCTAGAGCACAGAATTTCCCAAAAGGGTGAGTACAGGTGTTTCTGCTCAGAACAGTTTAGAGGGATGTTGTTGAGCAGCTTGGGGAATGTCACTCCATCCTGAAGTCGCAACAGGTAGTGAGAATCTTCCAGATGTCCCCAGGGAGACATGTGGGGCTGGGCTTGTCCTTCCCTCTTGTCTCGAGGCTCCGTGACAATGCAGGGCCAGCTGGGGCCAGAGACAGGGGAGGGGGATGTTCTCCCAGAGGGAGGCGTTGGTGTCCCTTTTGACGTCGGTCAATAATTTAGGGTGAAAGATGGACACCGAGTGGAACATGCAGGTATTAAAAGCCATGAAGGAAGCCATAGAAAAGGAAACGGACGTTTTCTCTATTGGCTCCCGCTCACTTGGAGAAGGAAATGGCAACCCCCTCCAGTATTCTTGCTTGGAGAATGCCATGGACAGAGGAGCCAGGCAGGCTACAGTCCACGAGGTCGCAGAGTCGGCCATGACTGAGCGACTATCACTCTTCCCTGCTTACTAAAGTCACATCCCGTCTCCCCTAGTCCTCACCACTCCCTCCCCATGTCCGGGCTTGCCACTGACCTTGCCATCTGCACTGGGATTGAACCTGCCAGGCCTCAGGCTCACGGTCACCCCAGGGGGCAGGCCAGCCTGCGTCCTCTCTACTCGCCAGGGTATTTACCTTGAAGTCTGCAGGTGTCATCTGTGAAGGGACTCTGGGGAGTCGGGCTTCTCAGTGGGAGGGGTCCTGTCACGACTGGGCCTCTGCTTTGGGACTTCTGCTAGGGCCTCCCCCTGCTCCGCCTGGTGAAGACACCCCCTGTGGGGGTGCCACGGAGCCCCTGCCCATGCTCACCGTGGCATCAGAGACAGTGGCAGCCCAGTCTTCTTTGGAAACATGTCTGGAAGTCCAGAGCCAGGGGGCCTGGGAGGGCCAGGCCACACTCCCAAGGCAATAGGATATTGGGTTGTCCAGTCCCAGGGCTACAAGGACATTAAAACTCACTTTTCATACAACATTGAAAATTAGCTATATTTTAATTTAAAAAATAATTTTAAAAATCACCTTTCACCCCTTCTCATATTTTCTCGTCCAGCTTCCAGGTTGGGTGGTTCTTTCTAATCTGAGGCCTGTTTGCTAGGATACATGAGCCTGTTCTTCTATGGAATGTGAATATTGAATCCACATGCACCAAATTAGCCCATTTGTCCAACTTTGCCAGGTCTAAGCAATGAGGGCAGGAAGACGTTACCTCCTGAATCACACCAAATGCTTTGTGAAGGAGTTGCTTCATTTGGGGCCAGTGCTACACAACACCCA
>SJXQ01006637.1:844237-925002 GCA_006408695.1 Aepyceros melampus
CCACCACACACATACACAGAGACCTGGTTTTCTAAGGTGAGTTTAGGGAAGCAAGCAGGCCTAGGTACTTTTGTGCAATTGTTCAAAAGGTTCTTTTCCATGTTTCCTGGGAAATCCCCCACGTGGATCCGGAAGTCAAGGGCTCATTCTGTAATCATGCTGTGGGCTGATGGCTTGATTATGCTCGTTAGTTGGCTAGTCAACCCCACAAAGAGGGGTGTCTATGCAGGGAACACCCTCTCTTGGCCGCTCCCTCTCTGCCAGACCAAGGCCAAGCCTCATGGATGTCTTTGCTCTTATCCTTCCTTAGTCTGTTCAAGGTGCTATAACAAAGTGCCATAGATGAAGTGGTTATAAACAAAACAGAAGTTTATTCTTCCCAGTTTTGAAGGTTGGAAGTTCAAGATTGGGGTGCCACCGTGGTGGGGTTCTGATGAAAATCTTCCTCCTGGCTGGCAGATGCTGGCCTCTTGGCTGTGTTCTCATATGAGAAACAGGGCGAGAGAGAAACAGAGAGAGAAGGAGGGAGAGAAAGGTCTCACATGTCTAAAAGGACACTAATCTCATTCGTGAGGAGTCCCCCGTGAAGATCTCATCTAATCCTATGACTTCTCAATGGCTGCACCTCCTGGTCCATCACATTGCGGGGTAGGGTTTCAACACCTGAATTCTGAGGGAACACAAACATCCAGTCCACAACCTACTCCTCAGGTTACGTTGTCAACACAAGCTCCATAGACCGTGACTTCCAATCTGATCTCTAGCTAGAAGGATCTTTAGGGGTCGCTTACCCCAATTCCACTTCAAACAGAAGGAGGCTGAAACACAAGATATTTTGAGATGCATCCCAGAGAAGTTGACAAGTTTAAACAGCATCGATCAACCCAAACTCCAGGCCTTGAGCAGCCAAGTTCTCAAGGGTTGGAATCTTGATGGTGATTCAGTACCTAACTTGAAAAGGCAGGTGCTACTATTACCTGGGGAAATGTAAGAGCACTTCTCTTTACATTCTGATAACTAATTCCAGATTGTCAAAGGGATAAAGACAATTTGGATCAGGGATAGTGTTCAGGGAAATCACTAAAAATAAGGTACACATTCGTATATTATCCATTTGACTAACCTCCAAGCTATTAAATGAGTTTCTGACAAAAATGTGTCTTAACAAATTCAAACTCAAAGCCATAGAATTTGAAAGAGACTCAGCTGCACTGACTTAGTGAACAAGCGCCTCGGAAATACCAGTGCTGCCCGTTTGGTGTGTCTTGGTAGTTAGGACGTTAATTAATGACCAAATAGAGAAATGTCTGTGTGCCCAGCAGATGGTAAACAAGCCCAGGAGAACATCACCATCTGAATTGCAAAGAAGCCTGGCAGCTTCCTCTCCCCACCCCCTGCCCAGATCTGCCAGCTTGCCCTGAAGAGTGCTGGCTGTCACACGGGCAGTCTCGGGACGAGCTTGGGGGGCTGCCCTCTCAGGATCAAGGCCCCCGATCTTTCCCTGGGAGTGTGAGCAGAAAGAGAGGTGAGTGGCAGACTCAGGGTGCAGAGTCACCAGTTTCTCTTTCTCTCTCTCTTTTTTTTCCCTGATTTTTAATTTTAGAGCTGTAAGGAGACCACTCTGGCAAAGGCTGACCTCTGAGAAGCAGGCTCTCTTTTCTCTCTTCATGAGCTCAGCAGTGTTGCTGATACAGGGGCAGGAAACCACAGATATGACAGAGGAAGTAAACGCCAAGGACTCACCACGAGGCATCCCTGGCTTGTGAGTATCTAGCCCTCTGGAGCATCCCTTCAATTGTCAAGGTCAGCAGCAACCCTCCCCCACCACCACCCCCCGCCCCCCACAAGGAGGGAGGCTGAGGTCTGGCACCAAGTAGCAGCTTCTGGTCCTGGTAGCTGACCATCTGGGTGACGGGCAGTGCTCAGGAGACAGGGCTCCACATTTCTAACCGAAGCACCACAGGGACAGCTGAATAGCGGTTGGTATTAGCAGAATTTATTGGTCCTAAGAAGCCTGTGGAATAAGCCGCTTCTGGCTTTGTTGCAGCCAGGTACCTTGAATGGAAGCAAATATCCCTCAATCACACATTTAAGGGCAAATGGTGAAGGAAAAACTTTCTTTTATTCTCAAATAGAGAATAAATTTGGCGCTCTGGTGTGCGAACGGCCATCCTGCTTTCTCTTTCAGTGATTCATTTTACCAAATTAGAAGCTATGCAAAATAGGCACTGGATTACCACCTGCTTAGATATTGGAATCCTGGCCTGCCTGTTTAAAAAAGTTCAAGGTAGAGAGCAGAAAAACATTAATTGGGTGATTTGAAAATTAAAGCCAGACTTGCCTCAGGTGTTTGGAATTCAGCATGCTTTGTTCTTAACCATTTTTGTACTTATTTCTCTTCTTTGTTTCATCTGTCCTTTTGAAATATAGCTTTATAGTATGGATGTACTTCTGTAGTTTATTTCCAAATATTTACTTTCCTTGATTTTTTTAACTAAAACAATCATGCAGTTTAGAAATAAACAATCTTATGTCTCATCAGTGGGCACAAACAATTCATTAATAATTAAAGTCATCCATCAGGCAGAAGCAATAGGAACATGCATATATTAATCCCCAAAGCAGAATTGAGATGTTAGAAAGTTCTAGAAATGACTAGAAAAAGGCAAGAGATTGAGTCACTTGGCAAGTGTCTTCACTGCAGGATATGGTTGCCACCCAGTAGAACCAACTATTCATTTTTTTTATGGGAAATGTCTTTGTTTGTTCATTTGGACCGAAGATGTTGTTAGTGAAAAGTTTGCCTCAAAATAACATTTTCTATAACATCAGTGTTTATTGGCTTTGTAAACTCTCTGCTACTTAGGGAAGGACTTCCACCCTCATCGTCAAATTCAGCCGCACAGCAGCCATGCGGGTCTCATTCTTATTGTCTGTAAGCTGCTTCCTTTGGTGGAGAAACTAAGACTTAAGATTCAGAAAGAAAGCAGAAAGTCCCAGTTGGCGCCCCTGTGCCTGGAACAATGTCTGCACCGATACTGACAATGAATGCAGACGTGGGCACCGGTGGGGTCAGCTGAGCAGCCCCGCAAGGAGGTCCATCCTGGAACTGCTGTTTGCCACTGGCCAGGTTACCAGCCTGGAGAAAGCCTTGTGCAAGCATCCCCTCCGCCAAAAAAAAACTGAATCCATTGAGCACAGGTTCATTTATCATCTGAGAACCCAGCACCCACATCAGGTCCTGGGAAAGAGTCAGGAAATGTGGGAATTGATGGTCAATGGTCAGCTGTCAGAGTTGCATTTTTATCCTGAGACTCAGAACATCTCTTTTAGTCCTGGCTGCTCAAAAATGTCAGATTATGGATTACCTTTAGGTTGATTTGTTGATATACTTTCCCTCAGCACCTTTCTATGAAACTTCCTATGAAATAATAATAAATATAAGTAGTGTTTATTGAGCACCTACAATATATCACATCTTATTTCACCTGTGTTGTCTCCTTTGAGTCTCCAAAAGCCCCATGAGCTGGGGTCTTGGTTCCACAGCATGTGATTTTTTTTCTGTTTGTTTAGAAAGTATCAATTCCTAAAGTTTTGTTTTTTTATTTTTTTCTGATTATATTTTTGCCTAGGTCCATCTAGTCAAGGCTATGGTTTTTCTAGTGGTCATGTATGGATGTGAGAGTTGGACTGTGAAGAAAGCTGAGTGCCGAAGAATTGATGGTTTTGAACTGTGGTGTTGGAGAACACTCTTGAGAGTCCCTTGGACTGCAAGGAGATCCAATCAGTCCATTCTGAAGGAGATCAGCCCTGGGATTTCTTTGGAGGGAATGATGCTAAAGCTGAAGGTCCAGTACTTTGGCCACCTCATGCAAAGAGTTGACTCATTGGAAAAGACTCTGATGCTAGGAGGGATTGGGGGCAGGAGGAGAAGGGGACGACCGAGGATGAGATGGCTGGATGGCATCACGGACTTGATGGACGTGAGTCTGAGTGAACTCTGGGAGTTGGTGATGGACAGGGAGGCCTGGTGTGCTGCGATTCATGGGGTCGCAAAGAGTCGGACATGACTGAGTGACTGAACTGAATGAACTGAGGGCCAAAAAATATTTTAATAAACATTAAACATGATGCAAGCTCACTTATAACTCCAGAAAATATAAGACAAGGCTACTCCTTAGAAAATAATTGCCAGATGATTCTGTGGACAACACAGCATAGAGGACAGCTGATAGGTAATTCCAGGAATGAGTGTTTCCTAGGACAAGCCAAAATATGGACAAGCTATAAAAGACACAGCCCAGGTGCCTACCATGCCATTCTGGTAATACACACTTTGCAAGAGGGAGATTCCAAGCACAGAGGGTGCCCAGGGAGCTCAGCAAAGTCCCCTTTTCTTGTCCTCCCGGGACACCATTAGCTCCACTTTCCAATTCTGGTCACTCCTAGGAGGCGGCAGGCGTCCTGGTGGCCAGTGGAATGGGTGTGGGGATGGTGGGTCATGGCACAGCCTCTGCCTGGCTCCTTGCCCTCCTTGCCCATCCACCAGGCCCACAGGATGGCAGGTTCTGGATCCCCAAGCCCGTGTGGACCAGCCTTCACTCTGTTAGCTCTCAACAGCTGTGAGCAAAATGGGAAATATTTACTATTTGAACCTGCTGAGACTTGGTGTTTTCAGTCATAGCAATTAGCCTAACCCTGATGACATTTGAGCCAGATTTGACTGCTCAGCCAGAAGAAAGAGAACGTCCATAGTAAAAACTCTTCTAGAGCTACAGATCAGGACCCAGCACAGGGCCCTGGTGAACTTCCACCGATGTTTATCATAACCTGTCAGAACTGTACTCAGTGGCTCATGATGTTATATGACTAATGTCTGAATACACAGTAGCCCCTATACTCTCAGGATGTGAAGAATGTTTGGGTCTTATTCTGTTATAACCCTAAGACATAAGGATATGGTCCATAGTAGGCACTCAGTATCTCTGGAGGAGGGAATGGTAACCCACTCCAGCATTCTTGCCTAGAAAATCCCATGGACAAAGGAGCCTGATCAGCTATGGTCCATCAGGTCTCAAGGAGTCGGACATGACTGATGTGACCGAGCACAACAGGCACTCAGTAAATGTTTGTGGAGTGAATATATAAACGTGATGTCTTCCTGCCTACCCTGCTTTACCAGAAGGTCATCCTCACACCAGGAGGGCTCTTTCACAGACACTCCTGGTCCATTGTCCCTTAAGTTGGACATTCCTCCAGGGGCAAATGCTTCACTCCTCTTCCAGGCCTAATGGGGCAGATGGCCCCACAGAGTTCCCTACAGAGGCCAGAGCATGTCTATCCTCACCCAGTTTGTCAGCTGAGGGCGAAGCGGGGATCATTCAGGATGAAAACAAAGCCTTTCTTCAAAGCCTGCTTTGGTGAAAAGTGAGATAATTCAAGAGGGTGAATGTAGCTTGAATAGATGAGACTAATTTCTGAGTTCAGAACCCTAGGGCCAGGTGACATTTCTTTGCAAGCCCCTTTGTAATCTGAAGGGGGGTCCATACAACCAAGCTGAAAAGAAGCTTCTAGGCACACTTGGGACAAGTGGGTGACAGGCAGAAAGAAAGGAAACCAAACAACGTGTGTTGCTTTTGTTGCTATAGTTTTATTAATAGTAAATTAAGTTTTTTTCTTTGCCTGCTAATCGCTATTGTCATATTTATTTAAAAATTCGTTAACAGAGGATCTACGTGGGGTCACAGAAGAACCACTCAAAAACAGGTCTTTGAAAGTGAACAATATACCCCAAAACTGAACTGAATTACAAAGGTTAAGCTATGATTTTCCTGGGTTGTTGACTTACTAGAAATACTGTGTGTCTTGGAGTGGACACCTTCCCAGGCAGGTGTGCCTTCAAGGTGCTATCTGGTGATGCTCAAGGAATCCTGACCATCAGAAATCTTGCCTCTTTCCTAAAGAGCATGAAGATGTTTCCTAAGCCAGATGGAGAATAGGAATCCTGCCTCTGAATGTACTAAGTGAAAACCAAGTTTCCAGTGTCCACTTCTGGGTTTAGGTTTTGGAGGACAGGCACAGTCAGTGACCCCAAGAACGTTGCTGAGCCAGTCATGTGAGAGGCGGTTAAGTTCCCCCTCTACACGGGGCAGCCTGGTGGGCTGCCGTCTATGCGGTCGCACAGAGTCGGACACAACTGAAGCGACTTAGCCAGCCAGCTAGCCAGCCTACATGGAGCAGTCATGGCATTTTAGTGAAGGGAGTTGGTAGGTCTGCTGTTTCTTATCCTCATGTTTTATACCACAGAATCTCCCCTGGTGGTTCAGGTCACTGAAATCACAAACGAAGTGAATTTAGTGGTCCACGTTTGGTCCCCAGAGATGAGCATGGCAGTTTTGCTGGTTCAACCCTTAGGCAGGCTTTTGTTGAACCTATCTACTTTTCCAGAATTCAGAAGACAGAGCCATTGAAGAGATGGTTCTAGACGATCAGAGAAGTCCGGCCTCATCACCACACATGGTGTCTGGTGCTAAGTTTCCACTGTGACGGCTGTGGCAGACCTCCTCGCCCCCATTAATGGGGCTTATCCTCGGGGTTTACCTCACCACTGTACCAGCTGTGGGTCTTTGCTTAAAGACATCCAGGCAAAGCGCTTACAGTTCCCAAGCCACTGACATTTCCAGCTCACTGTAATTTATTGAATACCGACCAAAGAGCAAACACGGGGTTTATCCTGGTGGCATTCTAGTTGGGTTGTAAATGTTTGCCATTTACCAGGAAGAGAAGACAAGACTGTGACAGGGACATCAGGGGAGGCTGAGTGAGAGACAGGGAGGGATTCCGAGATGCAAAGATGCAGAAAGGGAAACAGGGAAGGCTCAGCTCTCGTGATTCTGTGGGACCCAGCGATAGCGCCGTAGCTGTCAATGTTTGTCTGAATTTGCGGCTCCTTCACTCTCAGCTCCCTCTGCTCACTGGAGGCTCAGCTAAGAACACTCCCACTTTGCCAAGTCGCCTCAGTAGCCTGCTTACTCCTCTCTTTGGGCCCATTTGAGAGCCTGGCTCAGAGAGGGACCTGTTTCTCTGTCCCTAAGGAGATGTTAGGAATGCCTATTTTCTTCATCCCATAACCAGAGGATCCAACATGGATTCAAGTTCTTTGGGGAGGTTAGGAGGGGAGATTGAGGCTATTAGAACCTCATTAGAATAGGTTCTTGGTGAGGAGAAGGATTTTTATTGAAAATGTTGTTCAGTTGCTAAGTCATGTCTGATTCGTTGCAACCCCAAGGACTGCAGAATGCTTGGCTTCCCTATCCTTCAATATCTCCCAGGGTTTGCTCCAACTCATGTCCATTGACTGAGGTTATCTCAATGCATAAACAAGATCAATCATTTGATGAACTTTAGTCACTAAGCTGTGTCTGAATCTTTTGTGACCCCACAATTATAGCCTGCCAGGCTCCTCTGTCCATGAGACTTCCTAGGCAATAATATTGGAGTGGGTTGCCATTTCCTCCTCCAGAGGATCTTCTCAACCCAAGGATAGAACCTACGTCTCCCGCATTGGTAGGTGGGTTCTTAACCACTAAGTCACTGAGGATGACCTTGTTAGCTGTTAGCGAAAAGCAAATTAAAACTGTAATGAGACATCATGACATACCTATCCAAATGTCAAAATGAAAACACGGTGATGATATTAAATGCTGGCATGGATGATGAAAATGAATCACTCATACATCGCAAGTAGGAACCAAAAATGGCACAGCCATTCTGGAAGTCAGTCTGGCAGTGTCTCAAGTGAGTAGGCATGCAGTTATCACACGATTCAACAACGGGACTCCTGGCCAGAGAAATGAAGAACTGCATGCAAACATGTGCAGCAGATCTACTTGTGATAGCCCCAGACTAGAAATAGCCCTGCTGTCCTTCAACAGCTGGACAGGCAGACAAAATGTGTACACGGAATACTGCTCAGCAATCAAAAAGAGGACAGTGCTGATATACACACTAATGGGGTGGGTCTCAGGGGGATGCCAAGGGAAGAAAGCCTCTCTGGATTACATATGAGGTTGGACAAGGTTCTCTTTGTATAACATTCTTGAAATAACAAAATTATAGAGACAGTAGAGGAGTAGGGCTTTCTAGGTATTAGAGACCAGAATTTGTGGTTACAGGAGAAAGCAGTGAAACCTAGAACAGACTGGCATCCTGACAACGGTGATGGTTAGTTATGGGAAACTGCATGGACGTGGTGGCTTAGAACCCTACACACACACACACACACAGAGACACACACAGAAAAGAGAATGCACATAAAACTGATCATATATATATACATATATACATAAACTATGGCTCACAACTTTGTCGGTATTCCAGTTTTAATACTGTGCATCCATCGCAGGGAATGAGATGAGGTCTACCTGAGACCTTTCTAACAATTTTGTAATCACCTGTGAATCTGTAATGATTTTAAAAAGAGAGAGAATGAAAGAAACAATGAGAAAGAAAGAAAGAGAGAGAAAGAGGGTAGAAAAAGAGAGAGAAGGAGAAAGAAGGGGAGGAGGGAGATCAAAGGGCAGATGCATCGAATGACCGTGTGGTCCAGGCAGTGCTCACAGGGATGGGCTTGTGATGAAGCAGAACATCAGCACGTGCGCCGAGATCCCATCACTTCCTGGGAGGCACCAGCCTCCATCATCAGTGCATGCGCCGAGACCCCGTCACTTCCTGGGAGGCACCAGCCTCCATCATCAGTGCATGCGCCGAGACCCCGTCACTTCCTGGGAGGCACCAGCCTCCATCATCAGCACGTGCGCCGAGACCCCGTCACTTACTGGGAAGCAACAGCTTCCAGTTTGTTCATTACATGGCAATTACCGAGCAAAGTTTGTATCATCATGGAAACAGGTTATCCATGAACAGAGGGTCATTAGAACGGGCATTTCTTTGGTTCTTGCTGAGGAGAAGGAGTTTGATCAAGAATTACTGGCCTTGTGACTTCCCTAGTGCTACAGTGCCAATATTCCAGGCTCACCAGAGCAGAGGGCCTGGGTTGGACCTGGTCTGGGAACAAGATCCCACGTGCCGCAGCTGAGTTTGCATGGACGATGAAGACCCAATACAGCTAAACAAATAAAAAACATTTGAAAATAATTATTCAGCTTAAAAATGCTCTTATTTCAATAAAGAGGCTTAAATTTAAAATGTTTTAGATATGAATGAATGACACGAACTCCTGTGAACACACTGTGGTGACCAGAAGTGGTATTTAAAGGCAGAGGGGATGTTGTCTGCAACGGACGCAAATGTCATCTTGCTAACCCTGGGGCCAAGCGACCACCCACCTACCAAGTTATTCTACTTTTTCAGGGGCTGAAAGTAGAAAGAGATGATGAAAAATAGGAGGCCCTTGCCATGTGCAGCAACTTTCTTCTCTGCTCTTATAATTTCAAAAGAAGTGTATTGATATTTGGGTCAGAGTTTTGAGAATGTTGTAGTTACATAGACTCAAAATCTTGTGCTGCTGGTTATGACCCACTTGTGTTGTGATGAAATCACTTTAGAGAGCTGCAACCAGCACTTTTTTAAAAAATGAGATTAGATTGACCAAAATAGAAAATATTGAAGACTTTGGTTTATACTAGGAAAAGTAGGGCTTCCCAGGTGGCACTAGTGTAAACAAACTGCCTGCCAACGCCCGAGATGGGAGAGACGCAGGCTTGATCCCTGGCGGGAAGCTCCCCTGGAAGAGGGCATGGCAGCCTTCTCCAGTCTTCTTGCCCAGAGAATCCCGTGGACAGAGGAGCCTACAGTTCCTAGGGTCACAAAGAGTTGGAGACGACTGAAGTGACCTAGCACACACACAGAGAAAAGTAGTGCTTTGTGAAACTTTTTAGTTACGTGTGTGTGTACACACTGATGAGTGATGTCAAAAAAGATCAAAAAGAATTATAAAGTACCTATTGCAGAGAGCCCCTTGGACTGCAAGGAGATCCATCCTAAAGGAGACCAGTCCTGGGTGTTCATTGGAAGGACTGATGCTGAGGCTGAAACTCCAATACTTGGGCCACCTGATGCGAAGAGTTGACTCATTGGAAAAGACGCTGATACTGGGAAGGATTGGGGGCAGGAGGAGAAGGGGACGACAGAGGATGAGATGGCTGGATGGCATCACTGACTCGATGGACAGGAGTCTGGGTGAACTCCGGGAGTTGGTGTGGACAGGGAGGCCTGGCGTGCTGCAGTTCATGGGGTCGCAAAGAGTTGGACACGACTGAGCGACTGAACTGAACTGAAGAAGCAGATTGACTTCTCCCACATTTTTAATTTATCCAATTCTGCTTCTGAATTTAAATTTACTGAGAGTCAGTATGCTTATGTTAGCATATTAAATATTGAGTTTGGAGATCCTTGTGAAAGTTCAGTGTGGTGATGTTTATATAAGGACTCTGTAAACTCTGAAGCTTGGCCCAGATGTGAGGGCTTCTGCTACTGACACTTTTGGAAAACTGAGGCTGTTCTAAAGGGCATTGTTTTTAAGCATTTGGTGCTTTGTGTATTGAGGGCCTAAGAAGGCAGAGCATCTCAGTAGCCCAGTTCAAAACCCAAGTTCTAAGTTCCTACCATGTCTGAGAGATGGGCTCAGCCACCCACTAACTGTTTACTGTTTCGGGAACCAGTCTTATTGTCAATTTCCAGTGGAGTCGCAGCTTTTGGGGCTATTCCTCCTGTTGCCAGCACAGCCTGTCCTCTAGAAGCCCCAGGTTTGCTCTGGTAAGTGTACATTTGCTGGTCCTCTCCACTGCTCTCGCATCCTCAGCCAGTGGGGGTGGGGTCGAGGGCTCAGTGCCAGCCCTGGGGGATACCATAGTCCAATGAGATCCCTCGTCATCCACAGGGCTGGCTGCTCTGCCCCACATCCTGACATTCTGGGTGAAGCCTCCGTGGGGAGTCTTGGCTGTCTGGGGAGATCACAGGTGTATGATCTGATGGGGCGGCAGCCCGCCTTTAGCTAGCACTCTGAACCTTTCTCTCTCCAACTCCCCTAAGCTGCTAGATGGTGAGACCATGCCGCATCTCCCATTCGGCAGATGGGAAAACTAAGGCTCAGAGGGAGCAAGACAATCTCTTTCTTCACAGAATTAGTATATGGTCACGTCCAAATTCCAAACCA
Organism: Aepyceros melampus; assembly: GCA_006408695.1. Lineage (NCBI taxonomy): Eukaryota > Metazoa > Chordata > Mammalia > Artiodactyla > Bovidae > Aepyceros > Aepyceros melampus. Next base: position 855,414 of record SJXQ01006637.1, read on the forward strand.
AGTAGTCTCCCTCTATGCCCTAGTTCACTTCCACATCAGTGCTTCGGGCAACTTGTGAATGTCATCCAGGACAGTGACTAGTCACCCTGGAGACTGAAGGCTCTCGGACACTAAAAACAGAAATATAATCGCATCCACAATTTCTTAAGAAAGCTAGGTGTTTAATTTTCCATTATTTTCCAAGAGACTCCAAGTTCATGTCTATGACATTATTCATGTGAGACATTCCAAAGTGATAGGTAGAGCATTTGCCAGATGCCCTTGAAAACTAAGAAAAATAAAGCATGAAAAGATGACATGTTCAAGGTCACAGGTCAAACTGCCCAAACCATGACCCAGGATGCAGGACCCACTGAACCAGGCAAGAGGGCCCGAGAGGGCTTTGGGGATTTCCTCAGATCTGAAATGAACAGTGGGGCTTACTCACCGCTCACTGCACTCTGTTTATATTTCTGCAAGTCCAAGAAGCACATTTTTGGAGAAGCTACAGTGTTCCAGGTGACGCTAGTGGTAAAGAATCTGCTTGCCAATGCAGGAGACACAAAAGACTTGGGTTCCTTCCCTGGGTTAGGAAGAGTCCCTGGAGAAGGAAATAGCAACTCACTCCAGAAGGAAATGGCAACTCACTCCAGTATTCTGGCCTGGAGAATCCCATGGACAGAGGAGCCTGGGGGGCTACAGTCCATAGTCTTGCAAGACTTACTGACTAAATCACGCCTAGCACCACAAGGTCACAGAGATTTCCTCGGGAAGCAGATATAAAATGCTCTGGCCCTTTGCCATGAAAAGCCAACCTGACTTTCTTTCATGTGGATACACTCATTCCAGCCCAGAAGCTCTTTTTGTGCAATAACATTTCCTTACAGTGGATTAAATTTAAGAAGATGAAAGCCACCCTCATCTATTTTTCATGTTGATCCACTGCGAATGAAAGCCTCCCTTGGAAAAATTCAGTAATATGTGTCCCCTCGCAGATTTCAGTCAAGCCCGCAACAGCCTGCGCTTCCCCAGAGCCTTGGGGTCCTAGATTGTGCGTCTAATGAGGGCTTGGAGACCGTGGGTGGCACTGGCCCGCAAATGCCCTCAGCCCCTTGAAGGACAGCATGCCCAGAGTGGCCGGCTCTGCAGACGGTGCCCACGGCTGGCGGCCACGTGTCCTGACTCCCCGGACACACACACATCGAGTTGCAGGGCGCGCCTGGGTGCCTCCGGCCTCCTGGGCTGCCATTCACCATCTGACGTTCACCCTTGATCTGTGTTTTCCAAACTTCACAACAAAACTTCAAGAAAAAACTATTAGCTGCAAATTAGATATTCCGGTGGAAGCCTAGAATTATTTTTCAGGACAGAGGGCTCAATTTCCCGCTCTCAGGTGTATGATTAAAATCAATTAAATCACTCTTCCAATGTCAGCCGCAAGATTCTCCTGACAAATGAAATTATGCGAGGAAAGTGTTCTCTGCACTCTTCAGCCCTTCTCAGCCGAGCTCTCACCGCAGAGGAGATCAAACTGCTCAGCTCAGGGATTTCGGAGGTATTTTCCATAAGAACAGGAGCAATCCCTGGACCCCAATGTAAGTCAACGGGGAGTCTCTGGTGACCAGATTTGATGGCCTCTGTACGTGGAGATAGATTCACCACTAACGAACAGGAAACGCAAGACTGCGGGAAATTTAACCATTTGGGGGCTGAGCCAGGCTTCTTTACATAAATTAATGTTTTCTTGGCAGGAATATGAACGGGCCCTTCAAATTCAGGATATAACCTTTGCATGTCTCTTTTTATGCATAAGATGGTCCTGGGTGAATTTTTCCTACTGAAAACCTCTGTCTTATCAGCCCCGGGAGGTTGCTGATGGATTTTAAGCCAAACACAGAAACACAGGCAGGCTTCCCTCCTTACAGAGGGTTTGGAGGTTGAGCACAATGCAGCCAGGGCTCGTGCTGAAAAAGTCAAGCCAGGGAAGGCTTTGCCAGGGCGTATAAAGGAGGCAATTTCCATGGACATCTGCAGTTGAGGCACCAAGATTTCTCATTGCTGGAGATGCTCAGATGTGGCTCACGCTACCTTCAGCACGTTATTTACCTCTTAATTTGTTAAAACATATGGGTTAGGTGTGACTTTTGCCCAAGAGACGCTCGTCGATATTATATGCTCAACTGGTCTGGCTTTTTTTCCCCCATTGAGGATTGAGCAAATGTTTGCCGCCTTTGGGAAGGTCCCCTCTATTCCTTCCTCCCTCCCTCTCTCCCCACCCCATCGCATGGGTGAGAGCCATGTCCCGTGATGTCCTTTAGGCCTCCTCTCTGGGCTGGGGTCCAGGACATCACAGGGGAGCAGGATCCAGAGGAGGGGCCTCCAGGTGCCAGGTGCCTGGCTGGGCAGGTCCTGTGCTTCCCTCCTCCCCGCCCCGCCCAGATTTCTCTGCCCCAGTCTGAATCCATCCTTCACATGGAGGCCAGTACAGAGATCACAGCATCGCCCTCAGGCCCCTGCCTCGTCGCACGCCATCGGCACGTCCGGGCCCTCCTGCAGGAGGCCACACCTCACAACGCTGGCCCCAAGCCCACCGTCACTGGCCTGCTGCTTGCCTGGCCATACTGCCTACCCCAGTGCCCACTGCTGTTCTCACCAGGGTCCTCTGCCATCGCCCTTCTGCCTGGAACACCCGCCCTTGGGTCCATCTTGAGAACTCCTGCCACTTTCCAGGCAGATCCCTGTGAAGATGTGTGCCCTAGAGGGCAGGCTCCGGAGTGAACCCGACTGTGACTTTCCGCTCTAAAACTCACTTGGCCATTCCTAAGGCTTCGTCTCCTCGGGATCACACTGATGACGTGTGCCCTCCTCCTGGCTGTGAGGATGGAATGAGACCATCGGGAAGGGGCTCAGCCCAGGGCTGGGTAACTTCTCAAAGGTTCTGCTGAGGTCTCCACATGTCACGTGCTCTCGAGTCCTTCCACGTGACCTCAGGCCGTCGGGCACTGATTCTTCTGCAGAGTTTTGGTATTGAGCTCCATGGTATGTATCTCTTATCTGGAAGGTTCTGGAAGGCAGGGGCCTTTGCTGTCTGAGTTATTATTTTTTATGATATTGAGCAGTGCATGGCACCTGGTGAGTGTTAGTAAGAGCTTTTATTGAGGAAAGCAAATAAATGAACCTTAAATTTTCTGAAATTTCAAATTTATTATGAAATTAGACTGGCCAAATGTCCCGTAGACTTCTTCACTTTAGATCTGAACATTTTGAGAATATGTCCTTCCGTAGAAGCCCAGCTGATGGTATTCACAACTCAGATTCAAATCCTCACTATTCACTGCAGCTGTGAATGAGGTCAAGACCCCTCAGAGGACAAGGTCACGGTCCAAGACCAGCCAGACTTTGGAGACCTTCAAAGCCTTCTTTGTCGGGCAAACTGAGGCCATGGTAAAGGTGATGACCACTTTCTCCTAGGCCAAGGCCAGTCATAGCAAAGTCCTCTGACTCATCCTGCCAAAATGTCCTGGTCCCATCTGTTTTTATCCTTTTTAGCTGCCACTGCCTAGGCTTAGCTGCCTCCCATCCCCTTTCTGTCTACAGGCTTGTATCAAGACCCCCCACCCGACCCCGCCAATAACCATCTCCCTGCTTCCATTCTTGCCCACTGGATCCTGCCGTATCCACTCTCTCTTGGAAGTTCTGTCCCTTGCTAAATCCCATGAGAGGTCTGTACCACTTTAGCAAAGAAGTTCAAACACTTGATCCTGGCTCAAAAAATTGTTTAATCAACAGTGACTCTGAACGTCTCTCCATCATCTCATTTGCACATTTTCATTTCTTCTACTGTGCACTTAACTTCGTAGAGACATGAGGATCATGGTTCAGCTTGGACACGTGTGGGCTGTAAACCATCTTCAAGAGCTCTTTACAGAGGAATTAGGTTAGTCCTTCTTGGTCATCTGCCTTTGGCCTTTCCATAGAGTTGAAGAGCTTTTAGTTTTTAATTTTTATGCAGTTATGCTTTTTATATTATCATATGAGTTGTGCAAGCAGCTAAATATTCAGAAAGTACTCAGATGCCTCAACATTATGAAAGTATTTCCTGCTTTTACACTTTTTCTGTTGATGATTTATATAAATGTGGTATTGGAGAGGACTCCTGAGAGTCCCTTGGACAGAAGAAGATCCAATCAGTCAATCCTAAAGGAAATCAACCCTGAATATTCACTGGAAGGACTGATGCTGAAGGTGAAGCTCCAATACTTTGCCCACCTAATGCTAAGAGCCAACTCATTAGGAAAAGACCCTGATGCTGGGAAAGATTGAAGGCAGGAGAAGGGGACAACAGAGAACGAGATGGTTGGATGGCATCAATGACTCAATGGGCATGGGTTTGAACAAGCTCTGGGAGGTGGTGAAGGACAGGGAGGCCTGGCGTGCTGCAGTCCATGGGGCTGCAAAGAGTCGGACATGACTGAGCAGCAACAGCAAAGTTAATCTTAGCTGAAAGTGCAAGTGAAAGTGAAGCCGCTCAGTCCTGTCTGACTCTGAGACCCCATGGACTATAGCCTACCAGACTCCTCCGTCCATGGAATTTTCCAGGCAAGAGTACTGGAGTGGGTTGCCATTTCCTTCTCCAGGGGATCTTCCCGACCCAGGGATTGAACCCGGGTGTCCCGCATTTCAGGCACACGCTTTACTTTCTGAGCCATCAGGGAAGCCTGCAATCTTAGTTAAGCAGTTTTCATAACAGTGTTTATTAACTCAACTATTCTTTATCTGTTGATTTAAAAATCCCATTGTCCTTTTCGAATTCTACGTTTCCCTCTGCTTCCAGAGGTTTTACTCTGAGTCATCGATGCATCTGTTGTTTCTAGTCCTGCACCATACTGTTGATTATTGCATCCCGGTAATTAGTCTGAACGTTCTCCACTAGTGTTTCTTCCCTTTAAAGACATCCTGATATGATTCTCCTGTGTCTATCCTGCCAGGTGAATTTTAGAAGAATTTTGTGTAGTTCTCCACTCCTCCCCAAAATAACTTTCCTAGAAAAGCATATTACTCAATAATAAAAAGGAAGAAAACACTGATACACTACAGCGTGGATAAATCTCAAAGTAATTATTCTGCATGAAAGAAGGCAGATCAAAAAGAGAGAGAGCGAAAGACACGAGTATATGCTGTATGATTCCATTTATATAAATTCAGGGAATGCAATATAGAGGGAGGGAAAGCAGGCGGGGATTGTCTGGGGATGGAGTGGGGTGGGGGCTGGGGAAGAAACAGATGCCAACGGGACACCAGGAAGCTTTGGAGGACAGTGAATGTGTGTGTTATCTTGATTGTGAGGTGCACATTTGTGAAAACTTGCTTCTTTAAATACATACTGTTTATTGTATGTCAGTTGTGCCTCATCAGAACTCTTTTGAAACACTTTTTGAAACTCTCTTGGTTGACGGACCAAGAAAAGAAATCAAACAAGGAGGACTGATATCTTGACAGTAGCAAGCTTTCATTTGCATCAGCAGGTTCGTCGTTTTTAAACATGGGCCCTGCACCTTTCTAATTAACTTTATTTTATGGTACTAGATTCATTGTTTTATTTGTAAATAGATCTTTTTTATTATTTTAGTTTCTGCTGGTTATTGCAGATACATGAGGAAGTACATTTGAATTATTTAAGATTTTAAAAGCATATGCATTCTGCTTGCTAAAAAAAAGCCAAAAGAAGACAATCTTATCACTTAGTTTTATAACCTGAAATCATTGATTTGATTATTTTGTTTTTATGTGCATAAGTTACATGTATTTTATTAGGACATTTTTCCATATTCTTCTTTTTGCAGGTAATACCCCATTTATAGTTATTATAAAATATTGACCCTTACAGCTTATTTCATACCTAATAATTTGTGCCTCTTACCCCCCACACACACCCACCCTTATATTACCCCTCACCTTCCCCCCCCAGCCGTTAGTCACTGGCTTGTTCTCTGTATGTATGAGTCTGTTGATCACCTTACCGAAGACTCTTTGTTAGTTCCAATTAGTCTTCCAGTATATTCTTTCTATTTCACTGGCAAATGAACTCTTAGCAAAGGACCATGGCATGTGCCCATAAATGTTATTTTGTCTCTTCCTTTCTGGAGATCATGCTACAACTCTTGGTCAACTCTTACATTGGGTTGGACCTAAAGTTTGTTCAGTTTCCTTCCGTAAGATGTAACAGAAAAAATAAAATATTGACCCTTACAGCTTATTTCATACCTAATAATTTGTGCCTCTTACCCCCCACACACACCCACCCTTATATTACCCCTCACCTTCCCCCCCCAGCCGTTAGTCACTGGCTTGTTCTCTGTATGTATGAGTCTGTTGATCACCTTACCGAAGACTCTTTGTTAGTTCCAATTAGTCTTCCAGTATATTCTTTCTATTTCACTGGCAAATGAACTCTTAGCAAAGGACCATGGCATGTGCCCATAAATGTTATTTTGTCTCTTCCTTTCTGGAGATCATGCTACAACTCTTGGTCAACTCTTACATTGGGTTGGACCTAAAGTTTGTTCAGTTTCCTTCCGTAAGATGTAACAGAAAAACCCGAGCATTACTTTGGTCTCCGGCAATGACTAGAATTTTCTGAAAGAAGTAAAGTTAAGTGGAGAAAATACACACTCTTAATTTGTTCTTCCTTTTCATGGAAACGCCTTACACGTTTTACACAACCTACTTGATCAGTTACGCAGCTAAGATGTCCTTAGACAACAAGGAATTATACATTCAGTCCTACTATTCTACCTTGATATTGGGATTAGACACTGAATTTTTTCTGATATTTCTTAGATATCTAACTAAAATAATTATTATTTTTTCTTTCATCTGCTGATACGATAACTTATGCTAATAAGTTCTGTTCACAGTAGTACATCATTCTTTTCTAGAAAGATATTATTCTATTAGCATTATTCTACTAGTACAGTATTAGAAAGCATATATTGGGATATTATTACTATTCTACTTTAATACAAAAAGCACGCTTCTAGTATACTTATTTTTTAAGATTTTCATGTCTATGATCAAAAGTGACACTGGCCAGTAGCTTTACTTCTGTGTTTGTGTGTAGGTGTGAGTGGGGGGTGGGAGTATGTGTGTGATCTTTTTGCATTTGGATCTTACATTCAGTCTTATAAAATGAATGAAATGAATAATAAAATGAATCTATAAGTTGTTGGTTTCTCATAAGATCTGCAATATTTGATGAAACATGGGTGGGGGTGACATCCATGTTCATAGAACAGACCTGGGCCATTCAGACCCGGAGCCTGAGTGAACTGGAACAGAATGGGGAACTGGGAGAGTTACAGGGGTTCCAGAAGCCTTAGTTGCTGGACTGGGAGGTCGCCAGGGATCCCAGGAAGGGGCCAAGGCTTTGGGACATGAAGAGGCACAGGGGCTGTGGTGTCAAGCTAGAGATTTTATCAACTGGCAAGGAGTATTTTAACAACAATGTACATGCTGAAGATGAAAAATTTTTTTTCAATTTCTTTCATTATTATTGGATTACTCGGTTTTGGTTTCTTCCTATTTTCCCTAAAATATTTCATTGAAATTATCGAATTTTTAGCATGAATCTGAGCACAGCAATCTTTTCTAATTTATTAAAATTGCCATGGTGCCTATTTGCTTATGTTTTTACCTTTTCATATTATACTACAGGATTTTGTCCATTTGATGAGATTTTTAAAAAATGTTTATCACACCAGCCCTTTGAATTATCATTTACATCTTTTTGTTTTCTGAATTATTCATATCTGCTCTTATTTTTTTAATTGTTTTTGCAATTTTAATTATGAAGCACTTCAAATATAGCACATGATGCTAAGAGTAGTATGATGCATGGCTATTGAAGTGTCACTCAGATATTAATAAATGCAAACTTTTGCTATATTCACTTCTAATCTTAATTTATTCATAAAATAAACCTTTCAATGTATAGTTAAAGCTGTCATTATCATCACTACTGCCATTTAGGGGCAATTACACCCTTAGAATAATTGGGTATCAGTTCATCCTGATCAGATTTATATACTGGGTTGCCAAGAAATTCATTAGTGTTTTTCCATAACATCTTACAGACAAACCCAGACAAACTTTTTTTGCCCACCCAGTACGTATTCATGCATCAGTTCAGTTCAGTACGTTCAGTCGCTCAGTCGTGTCCAACTCTTTGTGACCCCATGAATCGCAGCACACCAGGCCTCCCTGTCCATCACCATCTCCCAGAGTTCACTCAGACCCCTGTCCATCGAGTCAGTGACGCCATCCAGCCATCTCATCCTCTGTCGTCCCCTTCTTCTCCTGCCCCCAATCCCTCCCACCATCAAAGTCTTTTCCAATGAGTCAATCCATCGATAATAAATGTATGCGTGCTTTTGAAGTTTGCATAAATGCAAAGATACACTGAAGATTCTTTCAAACTTGGTTTTTCAGTTGGTATGATTTCAAGCTTTATGCATGTAGCTTTAGTTCACTATAACTGGCACACTATTCTATGATATAACTACATAGCAACTGATGTGTCTATTTCTCTATAGAGAGTTTGGAAGTTGGTTTCAGCTTTTAGTTCTTGGAAACATGGATACAATTCACATGCTTGTAAAAAAAATAAATGTCCTAATGCACACGTGTGAGGAACTCCAGGATCCACAGCTAGGAGCAGAGCTGCTGGACTGGAAAGTAGCCCGTCTTCATAAGATGTGGATGTTGCCAAACCACGCGACAGAATGATTGCGCCGATTCTCACACACAGGGAGGCCATACGAGTGACTCCACAGCAGGACACTTTGGGTAGTGAGACTTGTCTCTGGGCAATTCCACCAGATGGAAAGTGTAAAGCCGAGTGGTCCAAGTCAAGCATGGACACTGCTCCAGGGCTCCCGCCTCTCCACATCCTCACAAACTCCATCACTGGAAGTTTTAACTTTGCCATCTCTCCTTGCTTCATCAATTGGCGTTTCTTGGTTAACATGAGGATGAGGAGTCTTCTCTCATTGCACAGACACATTAAATGTGTTTGTGCAACCTGCCTTCTGTGTTGGTGCTGGGGGTGGTGAGCAGTGGAAAGAAGGCTCTGTCCTCGCAGAGCTCACTTTTTGCGGGGGAATCAGATTTTATCCTTTGCTCTTTCTCTATTATTCTCTGATTGCAGGCAGTGGTAAACATTAAAGCGGAGTTGTGCGCGCTGTAGAGATGATGGCTAGAAGCACCCTTGGATAGTTTCCAGTCATTGGGACAGTTTCTTGAATTAAGCCCAAGTCTTGGTAAGAACATTTTGGATTCTGAGGCTCCAGAGAGCTTTTTGTGTCTGAGGAAAAGGGTCGGAAGTGATTTTGGAGAGGAAGTCAGAGGCCAGATCCTGTAGGTCTTCAGTCATGGTGGAAAATGTTTTTCCCCAGGGATGACTGGATAAGTCAGAGGGTTTTAAAGAGAGACCTAAACTATGCCACACACTGATTTTTATAGTGCTCTGGGGGTGCGCGGAAAGAGGGAGGCTGGGTAAGAATTTCCAGTCCTGGAGGGAGAGGTCTGTGGATAAGATTTCCTGGTATCAGAGAAAGTCAAGTTGTGAGACCTAGTCCAGCTGGGGTTATATTTTAGAGGCTGAACTAACACAGTTTGCGGAGGGAGTCACTGTGGACCAAGAAGTAGAGGAACCAAGAATGACTGTGAGATTTTTGACTTGGGCCCCTGGGCAAGGAATCCCTCCTGTGAATCGTCTGTTCACAATCTTCGCCTGCTTTTCTCTTAGGGTTGAGCTATTTTCTTGTGAATTTTGCAAGTTTTTCTATCAGTGTTTGATGGTCATCTTTATCGGTTAAAAGATGTAGGTGCTCCTGAGTCTGAGAGAAATCGTTTCACTTTAAATGTAGACAAATTTATGGTCTGGGTTTTTTTGTTGAACATCTAAAAGATGAAAAAAGGAGGAAGCCTCCAAGGCCTTGGGTTTGTTCTTCACATTTAGGTCTAGAGTCCATCTGGAACTCAGGTATACATAAGATAAAATGTAGGGGTCAAGCTATTTTTTTCCTATGAGAATAACCACTAGGTTTAGTACCGTTTATTTAAAAAATCCATCATTTCTCTCAATCTGAATGCTACCACTTCATATATTATATATTAAATAGTAGTCAAATATGGATACTCTTAGGGACTTTGTAACTTATCCCATTAATCCATTTTTCCATTATGTACAAATAATAAGCCCTGATATCTGGTAGATGTCCCTAAATGCTTTTTCAAAATTTTCTTGGCCCTTGACCCTTGACATACTTGTTACAAATTTTAATGGACAACAAGTTTCCAGGGAAAACCGCTCTTGGGATTTTTACCGAAATTGATTTTTTTTTTTTTATTAACTTGGTGTTTTCATTAACTGAGAAATTATTTTCTTTTTGTTACTGAGTCTTTAATTCTATGAGCTCTCTAGCTGTGCACTTATTTAGGTATAAATTCTTTAGTATACTTTTGCATTTCCTTCATAACTGTCTGACATATCTTAGATTTAGATTAATTTATAGATTTTGACTATCATAAAGTAAATTTTATTGTATCTTACTTATAATTACTTGTTGCAAGAGTACGGGTGTATTAATTTGGGGGATAAAAATTTGATTCCTGGAAGCTTCTGGAATCTCCTATTAGTTCTCATAGTGGCTCTGCACTGGTTAGAGTCTTTGTTGCTTAATAAAAATGATGTGAGATGGACTTTTATAGACTGTTTTTTATTTTCTAAATCTTTTCCACTTCCCTGGTGGCTCAGATGGTAAGGTGTCTGCCTACAGTGTGGGAGACCTGGGTTCCATCTCTGGGTCAAGAAGATCTCCTGGAGAAGGAAATGGCAACCCACTCCAGTATTCTTGCCTGGAAAATCCCATGGACAGAGGAACCTGGTAAGCTACAGTCCATGGGGTCACAAGAGTCGGACACGACTGAGCAACTTCACTTGCTTTTCTAATCTAGAAGGATATATTGCTTCTATTGTATCTTACTCTTAAGCATAATAATTATTGTAGAATTTTTTGGTAGTTAGGTTAAGGAACATAACCTCATAGTTTGCTAAGATTTTTGATTAACATGTGTGCTGGGTATAATTAATCTTTTTTTAATCGCAGGAAGTTGATCATAGAGTTTTTCCCTTCAAATCTGTTAATCAGCTTTTTAGCATTAAATCATTTTTACGGGTGTGGAATTAAACCATAATGAGCTTTAAGAAACAATTCTTTACATTCTTTTACTTTCTTTTGCCAATTTATTTTTAGTATTTTAAAATCTGTATTTGTGAGCAATCAAAGTCTAAACTTTTCCTTTGTGGTATAATTCTTGCCTTTCTTTTGGTATCAGTTTGAAGCTTGTGTTACTGGAACTCCTCTCTGAGTCATCATCTGAGATTCAAATTCATGCTGAGACAGTCAGTGAGATTTTCCTTGATGTTTTTGGTAAAATTCAAATTCACCTACCAAGCAACCTAGGTCAGAGGATGATGTGTGGCAGTAGATTTTTAATATTAAAATTAATTTAATTTACTTGATGATCATTAATAGGTCACTCAGAGTTTCCATTAATCCTTGTATCAATTTTCAGAATTCTTATGTTCTTACAAAAGAATCCACTTCATTCTAAGTTTCCTAACATATCAGTATAAAGTTTCCGAATAATCACTTCATTTTTTATATTCATACATAAGCCCAGAAAGTCTGTACAACATAAGGATAAAGTTATCTAAAAGTCACCTAGCACCACGTCTTAAGGAAATAGAATATTTCTAGCTCCTCGGAATTCCAATTATGTCTTCTTAACCACAATCTTTTCCTTCTAGCCATGATTTTGGTTGTTGTAAAAATTATTTCCTTGATTTTCTTTATAGTTTTTTAACTTACAAATTCATTGATAAAGTATGTAGAGTGAAGATTTGTGTGTTCTTGAACTTTAATAAATGGACTGTGCTTTATGGATCTACTGTACCTTACCTCATTTACTCAACACTGGTTTTTAAAAAATGTCCGTTAATGTGTAAAGCTGTAATTTGTAGATTTTCACTGAAGTGTAGCATTTCACTATATGCATATATCACAATTTATCCATTTTACTATGGATGAACATTTTGATTATAGCAAGTGCTTGTCAATTACTAACAATTTGGCTATAAACAGTCTTGCAAATACCTGCAGACCCAGAGCACAACACTGTTGAGTGTTAGGAAATACATATCTTCAACTAGATGAAACGCTCCAAAAATGTATTTCAAAGTGGCCGGAGCAGCTACACTCCCACCAACAGGGCACAGTGGCTTCATTGCTTCAACAACATGGTACTGGTGGCGTCTTACTTTCTGTCAGTCTAATGTATGTGAACAGACATCTAATCATGATTTTAATTTGCATGTCCAGAATGACTAATGAAATGTGTTACCTGTACATATTTCATTGGCTATTTGGATTTCATCTTTTGTGAACTCCCTATGCAAATCCTTCACCCATATTTGTATGGGATTGTTTATTTCTTCATTATTGATTGGTAGCAGGCTTTTTAAGCATTACAGACATTTGAACTTGTTGCTCATATGTGTTAAGTACATCATCTACAGTCTGTGATTTGTCTATTTTCTTTTTTGTATCATTTCTATGAAGTCATTTTAAGTCAATTTTTTAAGCATTTTTAGGTTCACAGCAACATGAGGGGAAGATACAGAGGTTTCCTGGTATGCCCTGCCCTCACCATGCATAACCTCCCCTGTAATCAACGTGGCCCACCAGAGAGGACATTTGTTACAATTTATGAACCTGTGTTGACATGTAATAATCACCCAAAGGCCATAGTTAACATCACGGTTGCTTCACTTCGCTGTTGCATATCAAAATCCCATTGGTGGAGGAGCCTGATAGGCTGCCGTCCATGGCGTCGCTAGGAGTCGGACACGACTGAACGACTTCACTTTCACTCTTCACTTTCATGCACTGGAGAAGGACATGGCAACCCACTCCAGTGTTCTTGCCTGGAGAATCCCAGGGACGGAGGAGCCTGGTGGGCTGCCATCTATGGGGTCGTACAGAGTCGGACACGACTGAAACGACTTAGCAGCAGCAGCATATCCTATAGGTTTGGATAAATATATAGAATCTTAAAAGATGGTGCTGTTAAAGTGCTGCACTCAATGTGCCAGCAAATTTGGAAAACTCCAAAGTGGCCATGGGACTGGAAAAGGTCAGCTTTCATTCCAACCTCAAAGAAGGGCAATGTTAAAGAATGTTCAACTATCACACAGTTGTGCTCACTTCACACACTAGCAAGGTAGTGCTCAAAGTCCTTCAAGCTAGGCTTCAACAGTCTCTGAACCGATAATTTCCAGATGTACAAGCTAGATTTAGGAAAGGCAGAGGAACCAGAGATCATATTGCAAACATCCACTGGATCAGTGTTGAACTGATGCTTTCAAGCTATGGTGCTGGCGAAGACCCTTGAGAGTCCCTTGGACAGCAAGGAGATCAAACTAGTAAATCCTAAATGAAGTCCACCCTGAAATATTCATGGGAAGGACTGATGCTGAAGCTGAAGCTCCAGGACTATGGCTACGTGATATTAAGAGCTGACCCGCTGCAGAAGATCCTGATGCTGGGAAAGATTGAGGACAGGAGGAGAAGGAGGTGACAGAGGATAAGGTGGTTGGATGGCATCATTGATTCAGTGGACATGAGTTTGAGCAGTGGTCATGTACCAGCAGCCATGTACGGATGTGAGAGTTGGACCATAAAGAAGGCTGAGCACCAAAGAATTGATGTTTTCAAACTGTGATCCTGGAAAAGCCTCTTGGGAGTCCCTTGGACAGCAAGGAGGTCAAACCAGTCAAGCCTAAAGGCAATCACTCCAATCTTCTGGTTTCATGGAAAAAGAGTCTTCTTACTGAGACCTCTACAAGATCCCAATGACATTTACTATAATTGGTTACATAGAATATTTCCTATCATACTTTATGTTTTATTATTTTTATGATTTTCCCTCTTTTAGTATATTGCTTTAAATTTATGATTTTCATCACTCTCCATTTTCCTCTTTACTGAAAAAAACTCTCATTTTTTAATTTATTATTATCATCACTGTCAACTTTAATGTTTAATGTATTAATACATAATTACATATGGCATCTAAAGCATCATAGTCTCTGACTTTTCTCAGAAAATAAATGCCCTTTAACTTCAGTCCAGTTCAGTTCAGTTGCTCAGTCCTGTCCAACTCTTTGCGACCCCATGAATCGCAGCACGCCAGGCCTCCCTGTCCTCACCAACTCCCGGAGCTCACTCAGATTTGTGTCCATCGAGTCAGTGATGCCATCCAGCCATCTCATCCTCGGTCGTCCCCTTCTCCTCCTGCCCCCAATCCCTCCCAGCATCAGAGTCTTTTCCAGTGAGTCAACTCTTTGCATGAGGTGGCCAAAGTACTGGAGTTTCAGCTTCAGCATCATTCCTTCCAAAGAAATCCCAGGGTTGATCTCCTTCAGAATGGACTGGTTGCATCTCCTTGCAGTCCAAGGGACTCTCAAGAGTCTTCTCCAACACCACAGTTCAAAAGCATCAATTCTTCGGCACTCAGCCTTCTTCACAGTCCAACTCTCACATCCACACATGACCACAGAAAACACCATGGCCTTGACTAAACTTCACTTCAGTAACTTCCATCCTTACACTATTTCAGTACGATCTTGCTTATGAGCCCTAATAACTAGTCATTGGTTGCTGTTGCTGTAGCTTTATCACAAGTGCTTAATTGGCTTTACAGCTATTTACCTTGACATCCTGAGGGAGATCAGCCCTGGGGATTCTCTGGAAGGAATGATGCTTAGGCTGAAACCCCAGTACTTTGACCACCTCATGCGAAGAGTTGACTCATTGGAAAAGACCCTGATGCTGGGAGGGATTGGGGGCAGGAGGAGAAAGGGACGACAGAGGATGAGATGGCTGGATGGCATCACGGACTCAATAGACGTGAGTCTGAGTGAACTCCGGGAGTCAGTGATGGACAGGGAGGCCTGGTGTGCTGCTGCGATTCATGGGGTCAAAAAGAGTCGGACACGACTGAGCGACTGAATTGAACTGAACTGAACTGAACTCGACATTGATCCCCCCTTTTATTTTTTGCCTCCTATTCTGTACTCCTGCTTCTCTTTGGAGAATCAAATTCCCCAAAGAACAATTTGAACGTACGCTTTCATCTCAGGCTCTGCTATGTGAGGAAACCCGGGTCAAGGCAGAATGATGGAATATAGGAAGTGAAGGTTTGGGAAGAATTAAATTTTGAAATCATCATGTGGACAGAATGCTGAATCTAAAAGCACAAAGTCCTCAGCATGCAATGGGTGCCCGTGTGGGGAACCTGACTGTATCCATGGTGACACAAAGTTCCCCGTTGGGTCATTTCCCTGGGCGCTCTCCATGGCCCAAGGGTAAGCATGGAGAAGGCGGGAGCCGGTTTGGCTAAGGTTAAGAGATTAGCCAGGAAAGCATGATGAGGCCACAGTGCAGGGTACGTGGAGCCCTTGGACAGAGGGTGATGCACAAAAGAAACCAGGACAAGTAAGCTGTTGAGAGAAGAGATTGCGGACAAGAAGGAGGAGCAGTGAAGAACAGCGAGAAGGGAGAGAGATCCAGAGTCTAATGGTCTCAGTGAGGGAGAAAATCCATGTTGCTGGTGCTTAATTGGCCCAGAAAGTCCAGGGTCGGAGCTGGAAAGACAGACAGAAGGGCACAAGACAGCAGGAACCGCAGGCACGGGTGGGAGCGGGTGGAGGCTGGAGGCACGTGCAGGGTCCCGAGAGGGCCCAACAGCGGAAACGACAGAGACCCCACGCCTGGGGGTGGGGCGCTGCCAGGCAGCCTCTCCAAATGCCCCGCGTCTCCTGATTTCCCAGTCTCTCTTTTTGTCCTTGTTGCTCTGACATCCCAAGGCCTCGTTGAACAATTTAGCATTTAAACGGATTCTGACAGAAATACATTTTCAGTTGAGAAATCAAACTCCTGGTCAGGGAATTACATAACTTCTCATACACTGTCCTTTGTTATTATTTTGAGGAGCACTAATGAAATTTTATTTCTTCACACTTGGCTCACAGAATTCAAAATTCCCAAGAGAGAGGAAAAAAAAAAAAAAAGGCAACAAATCCACGCCTGGAGTTTAGAGTTGGCAAGTTTCTTTAGAATCCTTTCTCTTTTTCTCTCTTCTCCTTTCTTCCTTCCTCTTTTCTCTTTTCTTTCTTTCTTTCTCAGAAATCAACACTTCAAAGTATGTTTTGGTTTCCATTTGTTTTTACAGTGGTAAATATTTTATTCTTAAAAAGGGAAGAAGTGTTTGTTCTTAATTGTTTTTGATTAAATATGCTAATTACATTTTTGGAATACTAATGACACGCAGTACTAAATGTTTTAATAATGCAGTGAAATAAGCTGGCAAATATAACAACAAATTAACCTGAAATCGCTACATAGCTTTCCTCATTTTAAATTGTAATAATACAAAACAGAGCGGGGGAAAAAACATCAAAATTGTGTCATCTAATATGAAGGGGAAACAAACTTTATTAAACAATTTTGGTGTTTTAATGTAAACGAATTCATTAAGAGATTCGCACTTTCTAGAACAATGACCTAGAGAACAGCCAGTTGGTTGATTATCTCTAATCTGTCAAAATTCATTCCACACAAATCAAAACACAGCTGGGTCCTGGGTGAGGCCTGGAGCCTCCTCCTCGTCTCGTGGTCTCCTGACCACATGGACCCAGCACCTGGACCAGGTGTCCAAGGGAGGCCTGGGACCCTGTACCCACTTCAGCCCCAGGCAGTCCACCTAAACCACGATGCAATTTCTTTTACATCCATCAAAGTTATGTCATTGCCAGTGAGAAAGAGGCGAGGAAAACATATTTGTCCAGGAGCGCATGCGGCATGAGTGGAAACTGTCGCAGGCTTAGGATAAAAAGCAGCACTGTGGTTTAATCTGTTTCTCCGCTTGTTTTAGGACATGGTCATCATGCCTTGGCATCAGCTCCCCCTTCGAGGCTGTTATCTGGTCGGCAGTGCAGCAGTTTCAACTGGGGCGGAGGACTGCTTGTAAAGCTGCTTGTTTTCATCACGTATCTCACGCGTGTCCATTTGGAATAACTGAACCCCACCGCTAAGAAGAAGGTGTTTTTGGAAAAAATCAAGACTGCATCACATCAGCCTTTAGAGCGGGGTCCTTGTCCAGGGGTGACTTTTCCTCCAGGGAACAGCTGGTCGTGTCTGGAGGTAGCTTTGATCGTCACAGCTCAGGATAGTCTGACATCTAAAGAGCAGAGGCCAGGGATGCTGCTAGAGTCCTAGAGTGCACAGGACCGTGAATGCAGAAACGCATCATCCCAAAGGTGAGCAGTGCGGCAGCTCTGAAAGCGAAAGCGCTAGCCACTCGCTCGTGTCTGAGTCTGCGACCCCGTGGACGGCACCTGCCAGGCTCCTCCACCCACGGGACTCTCCAGACAAGAATACTGCAGTGGGTATCCATTCATTCTCTCCTCCAGGGGACCTTCCTCACCCAGGAATTGAACCCAGGTCTCCTGCATTGCAGGCAGATTCTATACCATCTGACCGCTGGGGAAGCCCTGCCAAATTCCAGGGAACACAGAGGAAGGAGGAGCCCAGTGAGTGACAGGAACGCACCTGGAGAAATACAGACCCGGGACTCCACGTGACAGCTGAGCTGTTTCCGTCACCGTGGAACTGCTAAGGGAAAGGAAGGGGGAAAGAAGGAAGAGAGAAAAAAGAGAGCAAGAGAGAGAGGGAGGAGGCCAGAAGATCCGCAGAGATTTTAGATATACCAACCAGTGGCCGTGCATGGATCATATTTTGACCCTGGTTTTAGTGATAAGCTGTCAGAGATTTATGAGGTTGCTGGGAAGACGTAGAATGCTAGCTGGATGTTTAATGACAACATAGAATCCTTATTAAGTTTTTAAGACAAAAACCTGAAAAATGTTATGAGTTTGAAATGTTCTTCCAATTATTCCAGATGGGAAGGTGGAAGGATGCAGGGTACAGATGAATCAGGACGAGGGTGGCTCAAGCTGAGGCAATGGTGGCTGGACATTTATCGTATTCTCTTGCTATAACCATCTGAAACTTTCCAGAGCTATTTCTTTTAAGGACAATGGCTGGTAAATTCATAGCATGTCTGTCCATCCACTTCATGGAAATTCACCAGGTGGCTCTCACTGTCCCAGGAAGAAGGGCTGCCCCAGGGACAGCCTGCCTGGAGGGAGGCCGAGAAGGGACAGCTGATGCTGAGGCCCAGGGCTGGAGGCCAGGAGGCTCGGCAGAGGTGGCTCACTCTCCCAGCTTCCGCTGCTCAGCCCTGAAGTGGGACAGGACCAGTGAGCACCCTCCCCTGTAGCTCTGAGACTCCGGCGAAGTCATGGACATGGAGTCAGACTGACTCCGAAGCCCCGAAGCCCAGAGCTGAGCCCCGTGAGCTGAGTCAGGTGCTGGTGCTCAGAGGAAAGAGGCCATGTGCCCCTTCGAGGGTCTTGAAGACACGCAGCCTTGTGCGGGACCTGGGCTGGACAGTGGCTTGAATCCTGTGAAGGGTGAGGGCTGGGCACCATCCTGCCCTCTGGGATGGTGCTCCAGGCAAGCTGGGGGAAGGCTGGACCACTCTCTGAGGGCTTGGTAAAGCACTGGGACATGTTCAGGGACCCGGAGGCAGCCTGGCAGCCCGGGCTCCTGGGGCCCTCTCACCCTGAGAGGGGGACAGCAGAGGATGCCCCTGGGCTGCCCTGTGGCTCCTTCAGGAATGGAAACATCTGGAAGGGAGAGAAGGCTTGCATCTGGACAGAGAGGAAAGTCTGAGAAGGTCAGTTTGGGGCAGTTTGTTGGAGACTCTGGTGAAAGTGGCCTTTGGCCCTAGGGTGTCCCTGGAGGCTTTAAGGCTCAGGAGAGACGTGGCCAGACCTTGATTTAAGTCTTGAATATTTTAAGAGACTCTTGTTTAGGCGGCAGGGATGTGCAAGCTTCTTTCTGTAGAGAGTAAGGTAATAAAAATGTAAGGGTTTGTAGGACCCAGCTGGTCCCTGTCACATCTTGTTCTTTAAATATGTTTTACAGTCCTTTACACGTGAAAGAACCATCTTTTGTCCAAGGTGCACATAGCACCAGGTGCTGGGGGCTGCGTGTGCTGACCCCAGACAAGCAGGGAGGTGGAGGGAATGGTCGCTGAGGAGGGGGGTATGCTCAGAGACCTGGCGATCGCCGTGGTGACTCCTCCCTTCCCTCATGACCATTTCTGTGGTCCTCCCGGGTGCTCACCTTGCCTTGTACCCTACCCAGGCCAGGCTTGGCCACTGCTCTGCTGAAAGGTTTGATTCAGAAGAAACCCTGGTCTGCAGAGTGTTAGTGACTCTCTTCTGCTGTGTGACCTTGGGCAGGTCACTGAACACCCTGAGCCTCCACCCACACCTGTGAACCGTGAAGAGCAGCCCCGAGACAGAGAGGGTGTGAGGACCACAGGCGGTCATGACTGTGAACCTCCAAGAACAGAACTGAGGTTTCCATAGTCACAGCAGCAGTAACAGTAACAGACCCTGAGTGACATCTCCGGGGGCCGTCCTGGGCAATTCCCATCCATCTGCTTCTCGGAGCAGCCAGGGAAGCAGAGGCCCACTTAGGGTAGAGAACTGGGCACGCAGCAGACACCTTGCCGTGGCCTGGCCGCCTGGGAGACCTGGGGCAGCAGGACTGGACGCTCTGAGTCTCATTTTCTCCAGCGGTCATGCAAGGACAATGATGAAGCCTCAGTCTCCTGTGATGATTAAACGAGCTGATAATGCCAGTCAGGCGTGTGGCACAGACATGGCACCTCATGACGGCTGGACACATGGAATTCATGGCATCCTCTCGGAAGGGTTATTATTGCTGCAAAACAGCAGTCTTCAGGATCCGACCCCTGAGGACTCACTTAGTTGGAAATCCCAGGATGCTGGTGGCCCTTGGTATACAGCAGGCACTACATAAACACTTGCAAACATTTGTGGACCAACTGTCACGTGGCACCCACACGATACCAACCTGGAGACGGGGGGAAGGTGCTCCTTGCCGGGAGCACGGCCTGGACAAGGTGATCAGTGTCCTCCCCCATTTGCCGGGGACACTCAAGGGGGGCAGCTCGGAAGGTCCTGGGTCCCGAGAAACCGTCAGTTTCAGGCAGAGCCAGAAGACCTTGCCGGGGGTGGAGGTGGGCTTTCAGGCAGAGCCAAGGCCCTTCCCAGCCCACAGCAGCTCTCACCTCTCCCCCGGGGCAGGGGACCCAGTGGGTCCCTTTCTGTGTCTGAGTGGACAGGACAGCAGACAGCACCCCAGATGACCGCCCCCCCCAATGGAGTCTGTCCCCAGCCTCCCACAGCTCTGACCCCCAGCGGGCATGCCTCCAGCCATTTATGAGGATTTCTGATCTTATTCCAGACAACTATTTCTTTTCTTTTTTTTTAACTTAATTAATTTATTTTAGTTTACAATATTGTATTGGTTTGCCATACATTGACTTGATTCTGAATATTGTATCCTTTTCTTTAAGAGGACCTTCCTGACAGTAGGCCTCAAAAAAACCCAGCCTGCCTCTGCATCGAGGGCTCGTGCCCTTGAACTCAGGAGGCGGTTCAGGGCCTGGCCTGGCCTGCATGTCTCAGGAGACACACACACGTTCCCAGGGCTTTCCTGAGTCCACGTGAGATGAGGCGCACAAAGGTCTCCATGGCAAAATTGAGGACGTTTCTCGGTGGGACATGAAGGCTCCTTTCTCTTGATCAATCTCTGACTGTTTGTAGCTCCCAATGAGAAAGGCCAAAGAGTTTAAAAACATCGGCCCTGGTAAAGCCAGTGTGGGCGAGCTGGGCAGAGGGGACTTGGGACTCAGCTGATGGCAGTGTCGGGAGGCGGCGAGGCTGAGCATTTCCCAGGGAACGGGCGGCCTGAAAGCGTCCATTCATCCACCGTCCGGCAGCCCGGCCTCTCACGCCTGACTTCTGGGGCACTCGAGGTGTTTGCAAGGTGCCAAAAGAAAAGACACACTCGATTTGCAGTCGTAAAACGGGCCTTTTACTGGCGCACCCTCTGTGATTCGGTTACAAGGCAAACACTCCCACGGCCCAGGTCGTCCCCTGCTGGCCGGGGCCCTTCACTTGGTGGTCCTCCCAGGCCTTGGGTGCTCCAGGGGGCCCCAACGGGCCTGCTAAGGAGAGAGCAGCCAGCGTCACGGGCCCTCAGCAGGCCCCGCGGATGTGCAGGGAGACTGGGCCTCGCCAGGGCGGATCTGGGACAGAAGGTAGCGCCGTGCGTGGGGGGAGCGGAAGGAGAAACAGGGGCCACATTGACCAGTGCCTCATCCACGGCAGCCGTGAGTGAACATCAAAGCAGCCGTACAGTGGCCCCCAGGCCTCAGTTTCCCTGCAGGTCAGGATCTCTGGGAAGCAGCGCCTGAGATGGATTTGAGGCACCTGAGCTTCACGGGGGAGCAACAGCTATAAAAGGAAGGAGTGGGTGTGGGACTGGGCAGGGGATGGGACATCGGCGCAGGACTCAGAACTGACCACGTCTCAGCCCAGGGGACTCCAGAGCAGGGACTCCACCCCGGGCAGAAAGAGCCTGCCCCTGTTACTGTTGCCCAGCTTGGCATGTGCCTGAAGCCCCCTCCAGAAAAGCATCACTTGACCTTAAGGATGAAGCTGACCCTGAGGGAAGAGCTGAGAGCGGTTGCCCAAACATGCACCTCCCAGCTGGCCAGGGTTCCTTCCTGGGAGAGAGACGGGGCGATGCAGACATGTCTGCCAAGTGCACCTTGTCTGTGAAACACGTGCAAGAACTTCCTGTCAAAGCAGGTTAGAATCCCAGGGACGGGGGAGCCTGATGGGCTGCCATCGATGGGGTCACACAGAGTCGGGCACGACTGAAGCGACTTAGCAGCAGCTGCAGCAGACAATACCTATCATACACCCGGCCCAGAAGAGGCCCTCGAGACAGACAGACATTGATGGGCTGAGTCACAGACAGCGGGGTTTTCTGAAGACATAAATCCGTCAGAAGTAGGGAAGGCCCAGACACTATTGTGGGAAACTAGAGCCAGTAAAAGGAAGTGCTGCCAGTCAGTTAATGCGAAGAGCAGCATGTTTAGATGAAGGCCTCTGTTTAGCTCTTGCCTGCTTGCAGGCATGCTAAGTTGCTGCCGTTGTGTCTGCCTCTTTGTGGCAGGATGGACCGTAGCCCGCCAGGCTCCTCTGTCCGTGGGATTCTCCAGGCAAGAATACGGGAGTGGGGTGCCATTTCCTTCTCCAGGGGATCTTCCCGACCCAGGGAT
This sequence comes from Aepyceros melampus, assembly GCA_006408695.1. NCBI lineage: Eukaryota > Metazoa > Chordata > Mammalia > Artiodactyla > Bovidae > Aepyceros > Aepyceros melampus. The sequence continues at coordinate 877,809 of SJXQ01006637.1, forward strand.
CGAACCCTTGTCTCATGTCTCCTGCATTGACAGGCGGGCTCTTTACCACTTGTGCCACCCGGGAAGCCCCTGTTTAGCTCTTACTGTTTCTAAAATGCTGATGACTCACTTTTGTCTGAGCCCACACAGTGTAAGGACCCTCTGTGCCCCTCGGCCCCTGCCAGCCCTCCGCCCAACTCGGGGAGCCTAGAGCCCCCCCCCCCCAACGCCTCCCGCCAGACACGCCATCGCAGCTGCCACTGTGATGCACACTGCACTCGGCATTCCAAGTGTGTGGCCAGCGCCATGGGGCAGAGCCTTCTGCCACTGCCTTCCCCGCGGGGTCCCCAGGGCCTGCCAGGTGCAGGAGACTGACGGATATTTCTTGACTTGAACTGACCGTAACTGAAACTCGCAAACAGCTTCAGCGGGTCAGAACATTGCTAACTCTGAGACAGGGCAAGTGAGGACCTTCCGACCCAGAGACAGAGATCCCCACAGCAAAATAATTAACTCAACATGAAAAAACAAGCAAACAACAAGAAAAAATCTTTTGTTAACCCTATAAAGGCCGGCTCCCTCAAACCAATGGCAAACATTGCACTTGGCCATGGAACATGCGTGTTCTGCTGTCAGTCAGCCATGAGGCATGCCCATCCAAGAGCACAACTTTTAGTCTTCCTGTGTTCTCCCTGAGGGCTCTAACAACAAGGAAAAGAAAAAGCAGTATAAATGCTAGGAAGAAAGGATAAAGTTCTCGCTATTTGTCTACCTAGAAAGTCTAAAAGTTATCAGCTATAACTAATACTAATGTTAGAAAGGTACTTTATTAATTTTGTACTGAGCCATTTTCCTGGTCTTTTTTATATGCTAATCCTAGATAGATGTGAACCTCTGAGACAATTGCCTCAGCTGTACTATCTCCCCAAGGAACACGTTAAAAAAAAAGTCACTGGTAAACACAGAAATAAAAACACAGTGACCAGAGGTCTTTGTCTCTCAGGGGGACACGCTTTGTAAAGGTAGGGTGTGGAGAGTGGGACAATGGGTGGTTTCTGCGCTGTGAGGCCAGCGCACGTTGGTTGGTATGACCGTTTGGGAATGAGAATCGTGAGTCCTGGGTACCTGGGGTCCACAGCCATTTTGATCTTCAGTTGGTTGCATCCTCTAAGGTGAAAGCAACAGATGCTGAAGGCCGCCTGTCAGGGTCTTGAGAATCTGCGATTTGGGTATCCTCGGGGGTCCTGGAGCCAATCCCAGGCAGATACTGAGGGGTGACTGTATATTTTACAGTCAAACCTTATAGGTTTCATTCCTGCAGAAATGTTAGCATAGGTCTGTTACTACACAGATATAAGAAGGATATCTTTGCAATCACACCTGGAAAAGCAGATATCCCAGTGAACCTAAGTTTTGCATGCCTCTGCACTGTGTGGATCGGAGAAGGCAATGGCAGCCCATGCCAGTACTCTTGCCTGGAAAATCCCTACAGAGGAGCCTGGTGGGCTGCAGTCCATGGGGTCACTAAGAGTCAGACACGAATGAGCGATTTCACTTTCACTTTTCACTTTCATGCACTGGAGAAGGAAATGGCAACCCACTCCAGTGTTCTTGCCTGGAGAATCCTGGGGATGGGGGAGCCTGGTGGGCTGCCGTCTATGGGGTCGCAAAGAGTCGGACACGACTGAGGCAACTGAGGCGACTTAGCAGCAGCAGCAGCAGCACTGTGTGGATACAAAGTTATGGAAAATTCATAAAAGTGTATGCCATGTAGACAGCTCTTTCAAAAAGGGTGAAGCATGATACTCACTGCTGTGAATGTTCTGTAACTCTGTATCCACCCAGTGCTGAGGCATCTGAGGTTTATTGAGGTATTTGCTTTCCTTTGGAAGGAATGATGCTGAAGCTGAAGCTCTGGTGCTGTGGCCACCTCATGTAAAGAGTTGACTCATGGAAAAGTCTCTGATGCTGGGAGGGATTGGGGGCAGGAGGAGAAGGGGACGCCTGAGGATGAGATGGCTGGATGGCATCACTGACTCGATGGACGTGAGTCTGAGTGAACTCATGGAGCTGGTAATGGACAGGGAGGCCTGGCGTGCTGCGATTCATTGGGTCGCAAAGAGTCAGACACGACTGAGTGACTGAACTGAACTAACTGAACTTGCTTTTCCAAATAGGAAAAGCCTGGTGGATTACAGCCCACAGGGTCACAAAGAGTCAGACACTACTGAGCATGCATGAATGCACAACATATATTTAATAAACAAGCGAGTGATTTTTCACAAATGGAGAACACACATGAAGTCAGCACTCTTACCAAACAATATTCCCAGCAACCCAAAAGTCCTTCCTATTCCCTTCTAGTTGCTGCCTCCAAAGGGGAACCACTATCTGGACTTCTAAGAGCACAGGTTAGTTTTGTCTGTTTTGGGGACATGACATGAACAGAATCAAATAGGATGTATTCCTTTGTATCGGCTTCTTTGTTCAACAGTATGTGGGGTTTTTGTTCACGCATTTGTAGGTGGTTTGTTTTAGTGGTTGTATAGTATTTCACTGTGTGAATAAACCACATGTTATTTATCCAAAACCAAAAAAGAGTGAAGCAGCTCTATGGCCTGGCTGGAGGGAGGTCCACAATATTTCTTAAACGTTAAAAAACAAAAACAGATTGCCCAATAACATATATTGGTGTGATTTCATTTTTGTTTAGAATATGAATCATATACATAAACATACATGCGCTTAGACAGCTATGTGTGTGTATATGTCATGCCTACATACATGTAAGAAATATACAAAGTCTGGAAGGCTACATATCCACCCATTAGTAGCTGTTACTTCTTGCAGGGGCTGGAACTTGTAATTTTTATTTATACAGTTTTGTGTTTTTTCAATTACTCTGCTTGAAAAATAACTGTAATTCATTTTTTTTTAAATTTACAACCAAGAATAAATAAATAAATTACTCCGCAAGGAGAATGTGTTCTTTTTATTCTTCAGTGAATATTAGAAAGCTAAATTCTTGATGTCATTTACTTTTGTGGCTGCTGTTGTTCTGGTTTATTATTTATCTGCTTATTTTTCATGATTTGCCTTTCTCTCTGACACGTGGTCTCTGAAGGGAAAGTTACTGGGAGGATCTTGGGGTACCAGCTGTAAGTTATTTCAGGTAGTCTCCAGTGGCGGGGGCTGGGGCAGAGAAAGGGCCCATGGCTCTGCATGCTTGTTCACTGTTCCGGGCACACGCAGCCATCCCTGACCTGTGCTTGGGCCTTTGCCTCTGGGGCCGATGAAAGTGAAGGCGTTAGTCGCTCAGTCATGTCTGACTCTTTGCGACCCCAGGGACGGTAGCCCACCAGGCTCCTCTGTCCATGGAATTCTCCAGGCAAGAATACTGGAGTGGGTTGCCATTCTCTTCTCCAGGGGAGAGTTCCCACCCAGGGATTGAACCCGGGTCTTCCTGCATTGCAGGCAGATTCTTTGCCATCTGAACCTGACTGCTGAAAGGCGGGCCACAGGTCCAGTCAGGTTAGGACCAGCTCAGGACTGCTCATGCCTCCTCTATCCCTGTGGTTTCAGTGGGACTATGGAGAGGGGGGCTCTATATACACGCCCTGGGGAGGGGAGAACAGGAACATCATTTCCCCCAGCTCTCATAACTTTTTATAATGAAATAGGAAATAGTCAAAGAAAAAGCAGATTTGGTAAAATTTTGCTAAGCAAGATCGTGAATAAGGGTAATATTTGTTATATAATCTCATACTAATATATAATATAAATAATAAAGTGCATTATATAGTATATTATACATTCATTATATATTCAATATACATTCATTTAATTTCAAAAGTGTAGGCAGTTGAGGCAGCTCCACTTGTTAAATAATGCATTTCTTTCTTCCAAATCAAAACACAATTTTATATTATATTAAATCATCATATATTGGAATCTAGTCTTATTTATTTACTGAATTGATTAGCACTTACTTAGTGCTTAGTCAGTGCAGGCACTCTTCTAAGTACTTAAAAAAATATTAACTTATCTGCTGTTTAAACCTCTTAAGCACTGCGTTATTGGATTCTCTAATTAGAGTTTCACTTTTTTGTTTTCTTTTCTTCCTATGCCCTCCCAAAGTGATTTAAATACAGCCCAGTTTATAATCTCCTCTGATTATCTGTGATAAGGGAAGTATTTCTCGCCACAATTTTCCTTTTCCAAGCTTTTCATGGCTGTTATCTGATAATGTATTCTTTTTTTTTTTTTTTCACCACTTTTGGAAGTTTATCTCACAATTGAAACAGCTTATCACATAGTGTTGACATGTGTATTCGGCCGTATACGCAGCCCCCAGATCAGGTCAGAGAACATCTTCATGACTCCAGACCGAGACCATCACCATGCTGAGTCCCACCGCCATGGACTGGCCTGGTCTGATCCCGAGCATCCTGTTGGAGCACAGAGTACGCAGTCTTCTGTGTCAGACTTCCTTTATACAATAGCGTGTCTGTGAGACTCATTCACCTGTAGTCTTTCTCTTCCCATTGTGTGAAATTTCTACCACTTAATCACCCATTCTTCTTTTGATGGACATTTGGGCTGTTTCCAGTTTGAGGCTGTTACAGAGAAAGCTGCTCAGAACTTTCCAACACCTGTCTCTTGGTGAACATCCTCATCTCAGCTAGGTAGGCATTTAGAAGAGTCGCTGGGTCAGGAGGCCTCTGTATACCCTTCACTTCAGGAGATTCAGCCTCCCTGTACCCAAGTTACACTTCCGCCAGCGTCGTAGCCCATCTCGCTGCTCCCCAGTCTCAGCAGCAGCTAACCTTAATTTCAGCCTTTTTAACTTCAGCCTTTCTAGCGAACGTGTAGTTTTTTCACTTCAAAACTGGCGATTCTCCAATGACAAATAATGTGATGCCTATTCTATATATTGATGGGCCATTTTAATGTCCACATTTAAGAAGATCCTACTTGAGTCTTTTGCCTACTTTCAAGTTTCTTTTTAAATTGAAATGTTAAAGTTCTTTAAATATTTTGGAACGGAGTCCTTTGTAAGATATGCTGTTTAGTCGCTTAGTCGCGTCCAGCTCTTTTGTGGACTGCCAGGCTCCTCTGTTGGAGAAGGTGATGGCACCCCACTCCAGCACTCTTGCCTGGAAAATCCCATGGACAGAGGAGCCTGGTAGGCTGCTGTCCATGGGGTCGCAAAGAGTCAGCACGACTGAAGCAACTTAGCAGCAGCAGCAGCAGGCTCCTCTGTTTATGGGATTCTCTCGGCAAGAATACTGGAGTGGGTTTCCGTGCCCTCCTCCAGAGGATCTTCCCAAGCCAGGGATTGAACCCTCACCTCTTACATCTCCTGTGTTGGCAGGTGGGTTCTTGACCACTAGCACCACTTTTGAAGCAGTTACCTCTCTACCTTTCTAAGAAAGGTCACATTCTAAAATACTGGGGTTTGGATTTCAACACATAACAAATAGTTAATATTTTTCTATACATTTTTATCTTTGCCCTCAAACCTTGAAAATATTATTTTATCTTTTCTTCCAAAAGTTTTATCATTTTAGCTTTAACATTTATTAACCTTTGCAAATTAACTTTTGTGAATCATGTAAGATAGTGGTCAAGGCTATTTTTCTCAGCACATATACTAAAAAAGATCATTAACTCCCCCAGTGAACTACAATAAGGATTATGTCATAAATCAGGTGACAAATTGACCAAATTGTCTGTCCTTGTACAAATATCACACCATTGTAATCACTGCAACTTTATAGAAAATCTTGATATTTTATAGTGTAAAACGTACTGTATTTTCCTTCCTCCTACTTATTTATTGTCGCCTCAATTATCCTTGGTCCTTTGCAGTTCTATAAATATTTCATATTGATTTTTGCTTATCAATATATGTCTTTTATGTTTGTCTTCATCTATGGAAATTTACATTTATCAATTTTCAAACAAGTGAAAAAAAAACACTAGCATTTTGATTAAACTTTTGTGGACACTAAAAATCATTTTTGGAGAAATTAACGTAATAACAATATTAAGTCATTTAATCTAGGAACACAATATCTCTCTCCATTCAAATTTTATTTATTTTAGTAATGTTTTAGAGTTTCCTGCATTACATATTTTTGAAAAAGACTGTATATCAGTATTTTTTTATTTTGCCATGCAATTAGGATTTCTTTTTTTTTTTTTTTTTTTGCTTCATTGAACCAAGCTCTTTATTTAGATGATCCTGAAGAGAAGTGGTTATATTGTACATCCTTGTCTTATTCTTGACCTCAGGGAAGACCATTCAAAATATTACCAATAAGCATAACACTAGCTATAGCTTTTTGTTTTGCTTTGTTTTCTTTGGGCTGTTTAATGCATTAAGAGTGTTTTCTTCAATTTTTTTATTTGGTTATATTTTTATGATGCATAGATGTTTAATCTTTTAAAGTTTATTTTCTGCATTATTGATATGATTATAGATTTTTCTCTTTTATTCTGTTAATGTAAATTACACTGATTACTGATGGCTAAAGCAGTTTTATTTTATATTTGATTGAACGCGTGGGAAAAATCCCACTTAGTTGCATTATCCTTTTATAGGATGTTGAATTCGTCTTGTTAACATTTGTTTAGGGTTTTTGTATGTTTGTTTGTCTGTGATATCATCTTGTAATTTTCTCTGCATTCAGTGTCCTTGTCAGAGTTGGTGTCAAGGTTATACAGACCTCATCAAACGACTTCCTTTATGGGAAAATTTTTCATTGTTGATATACTCTCTAACAGATAAAGAACTATTGATATTCTCTACTTTTTTTGTGTCATTTTCTCTTAATTGAGTTTTTAAAGAATTTACCTATTTGTTCTAAATTTTCAAGCTTCATGTCAAAAAGTTTTTAATCTACTTAATATTTTTTGAATTTTTATAATATTTTTTCTTTTTCACTCCTGATAATGGTGAATTATATTTCTCTCTCTCCCTCCTTTAATTTATGTCTTCCCACAGGTTTATCAATTTCATCACTTTTTCAAAGTGCCGACATTTTAGTTTTACTCATCTTTCTATTATATTCTTTGTATTTTACTGATTTCTGCTCCTATTGTTACTGTTCTTCTACTTTACTTAACTTGCTATACTATTTCTAACTTCTTGAATTGGAATCTTAGAGCATTGACTTTTAACTCATATGTATACTCTTGCCTGGAAAATCCCATGGATGGAGGAGCCTGGTGGGCTGCAGTCCATGCTAAGCGTCGGACCGACTGAGCAACTTCCCTTTCACTTTTCACTTTCATGCACTGGAGAAGGAAATGGCAACCCAGTCCAGTGTTCTTGCCTGGAGAATCCCAGGGATGGGGGAGCCTGATGGGCTGCCGTCTATGGGGTCGCACAGAGTAGGACACGACTGAAGTGACTTAGCAGCAGCAGCAGCAGCAGTGGATAGATAAAGATACAGATAGACACACACACATATATATACATACATATGACTATAATGCACAAACATGCTTGAATATACTTTCATTTCTTGCTTTCTCTTCTAATTTTTTCTTAGAGGCACAGATTATATACAGTATGCTTTTAAAATTTTCTATCCACTTGAAGACTTTCTCCTTTTGTTCTGCCATTGAGTTTAATATAATTGCCCAGTAGTTGGAGAATGAATATACAATCTAAAACTTCAGCCTTTTGGAATTTGTTGAAACTTGCTTTATGACGTGGGCTTTTTCTGTTTTACTAAACAGGAACTAAAACTTGCAGTGTTTTATCTGTTTTTCAGCCTAAGTCATTAATTGTGTTTTCAGCCTTCTACATGCTTACTGGCCTTTCGCCTAATATTTAGTCAGTGAGAGATGTGTTAAAAGTTACTCAGATATCATCATGCCTTTTTTCCTATCCTTTTCAGCTCTGATAACTTTCAGCTTATGTATTTTGAAGCTATTTTTAATAGGCAAATTTTCATTTAGGATTATTATTTCTTCCTGCTGAACTGACACTTTTATTTGCATTAACTATCTCTTTTTCACTCTCATAATATTTCTCACCGTGAAGTCTAACTATCTGATATTAATATAGGTGCACAGGCTGTATTGGGCTTCCCAGATGGTTCAGCAGTAAGAATTTTCCTGCCAATGCAGGAGACATAGGTTTGATCCCTGGGTTGGGAAGATCCCCTGGAGAAAGAAATGGCAATATTCTTACCTGGAAAAGTCCATGGACAGCGGAGCCTGGCAGACTACGGTCCATGGGGTCCCAAAGACTCAGACAAGACAGAGCGCGCCGCACTAGGCTATATTGCCTAGTGTTTCTACAGTGTGTCTTTTGTCTACTAGTTCACGCTTGGCATTTCTGTCTTTTTATTTAAAATGTCTCTTGTTAACAGTGCTGAAAGAAAAGGGAATAACAGTTTTGCCTCTGCCTCCTAGACATAAGCTCCTTGCAGGGTGGGAAACTGAGCTTGCAAACAAGACCCTTTTAAGAATAGCACAGGAGAAGCGATGTCCCAGGTAAAGACTGAACGTCCTTCAGTCAATGCAAAAAGTGAAGAGGCTGGGTGACAACTTATCCACCATGGAAAGGGATTTCCAAGGGCAGAGTGAATCATTCTTTGGAGTATGTGAGGGTCAGGGAATAGAGGAAGGCTGGGAACATGCTGAAATGAGAATAGAAGACAGGAAGGGGCTGGTCCTCGGGGTCCGCAAGGCTCCAGACAGAGTATTGGTGTTGTTTTCTAGAGGCTGAGCCAAGCTGAGCCCTATAACTGCTGTGTGTTGAATCCCTCTCTCCTGGGCGGCATTGCCATTTGTCTTTGTCCTTCTCTTTGCTGGCACACTTTACGGGCTATGGTATTTCAGTGGTGCAATGGAAGTCTTCTCACCCTTCTGAGACAGAAAGGCAGATCTCCACTGCTCACTCTCTGAGAGACAGAGGAGGTAGACCCCTCGCTCCCACATCTCTCCTGACTCTGCAGGACTCAGGCAGAGAGACCCCAGCCTACCCACTTTGAGCATCTCCCTGGACCAACGTGTGCAAAGAACATGTGAATCAGAGCTGATGTGACATTCCTCCAAGGATAACTTGGTACCACCAGCCAAGCCCTTTCCAGGGTTTGCTTGCTCCAGTTCTTCCTCTGACAAGACAATCCAGACTCTTGCCAGCCTTGGAAGGAGGAAGCCCCACGTGGCTCCACCAACCAGAGATCTCACAGCTGCCCTTGGTTCCCAAGGGCACCGCTTGGCAAAAATCTGTGGCAGCCTGGAATTGAGTGGAGGAATAGAAAGTCCTGTACAAGTTTCTAACTCCTGAATCTGTGTGTAATTTTTAAATTGAACTGACCCTCTTGTGACTTAAAAACAGCTCATATAAATTACCTGAAAATAGGATTTTCTATTTCCTATGATTTCATTATATAAAATCTGGCTAAGGATATTATGAACTGGGTTAAAATTTGTTCTTCTGTTGCCTTCCCTTTGAAACACCTAAGTCTGATATGGGTTTTGGATGTTGTCAGCCCCTTTCACTGGCTTCCCAGGTGGCGCTAGTGGTAAAGAACCTGCCTGCCAAACCAGGAGACATAAGAGACTCAGGTTCAATCCTTGAGTCGGGAAGATCCCCTGGAGGAGAGCATGGCAACCCATGCCAGTATGCTTGCCATGGACAGAGGAGACTGAGGGGCTACAGTCCACAGGGTCACAAAGAGTCAGACATGGCTGAAGTGACTTAGCATGCACTCACAGCCACTTTCACACAGTTTTCCTGATTTCCCACCAAGACTTGTGTCTTGGATGTCTGTCCCGCAGATGCGTTCCTTGTGAAGAAATGCAAAGAGATGCCCCGCACAACTTATTTGGGCTGCACAGGTCCTCAGAGCTAGCTCCTGTCTCCTTCAGAATGCAGCATACCCCTCTGCTCCCGGCTCCGGTACCTGGGAGGCCAGCGTCCCCCTGGGGCGTGGTGGCCGGCAATCCACATCTCTAGTTCACCAGAAGGCACCTAGCTCTCTGGAAACCACAGAAAAGGTGGTTTAGCTGGAACTTCCCAGAGCACATATTATGTGACCTTGAGATGATCACGCGGCCTCTCCGTGAAAGACCATGATTAATTGTCCTCTCTTCCTGAGACTCGTGGACGGAGTTTGAATGTGGCCTCTTCATTTCCAATACGTAGCATTAGACCTGTAGCCCAGAAGTGTCCCAGGCAATGAAGTGCCCAGCTCAAGGATGAGCATGGATTCCCACTCCCACAAATCCTCTCCAGATATGGATGTCTACATGTAAATGAGTGAACATTAAATAGACTAAAAACGCGGTTCTTCATTGCACTAGTACAATTCAAGTGTTCAGCAGCCACCCGTGGAGAGGACTTGGGAAGGTGAGCCTAGACAGCAGAGGTGGAGGACTTCCCATCAAGTGCGGGAAGTCTGTTCAGAGCACAGCCCTAGACGTGATCCATCTCTCTGTCCACACACCAGCACCACGTTTTGGCCCAGACAAAACACCCAGCATGTGAGAAGTCCCAGTGTCTGTCTGTCTCTGCTCCAGGCTGGAAAAACAGAGAGGCTAAACCAGGTCTTTCTTGTGATTACAGCATCACAGTCAGTGGAAACCAGAGAGAAGAGCATGTGTGACGTGGGCTCCAACAGAATGGAGTCAAGAAAAAAAAAGGAATTATAGTGAGTGTTGTTCTTGTTCAGTCCCTTGATTCTTTTGCTCCTCTAAGGACTGCAGCCCACCAGGCTCCTCTGTCCATGGGATTCTCCAAGCAAGAATACTGGAGAGGGCTGCCAGGCCCTCCCCCAGGAGCTCTTCCAGACCCAGGGATCAAACCTCCATTTCCTGCACTGCAGGTGGACTCTTACCACTGGGCCACTGGACAAGGTCAAATGGGAACTCTCGGTTATAAGCTAGAACCAACGTACACACTTTTTGCAGATTTTGACCAATGCCAAGCCACCTGACCAGCCCGTCTGTGGAACCTAGGTGTGTTAAGGCCACGTGCATCATCAAAGAAGGAGCTAGAAAGGATAGGATCCATCAGGTGGGATTTAAAACCCAGACACATGCATTATATGATTTTTATTAAAAATATATTAAAAGTAAAAATGTTTTATAAACTATTGTGGGAGTCTGTATTAGTTTGTTAGTGCTACTTCAGGAAATTAGCACAAACTGGACAGCTTACAGCACAGAAATTTATTCTGCCACAATCCCAGACTCAGGCAATCTGTAGTCAAGTTGTCAGCAGAGTTGAACTCCTTCTAGAGGCTCTGACGGAGCATCCTTCCTGCCTCTTCCAGCTTCTGGAGGCTTCAAATGCTCCTTGGCTTGTGGCCACATCCCTCTAATTCTGTTTTTGTCTTCACTTGGCCTCTTCCTATTCTGTCTGTGATAAAGACACTTCTCGCTGGCTTTAGGTCCCCTAGAATAGTAGAGAACAATCTCATCGTGAGATCCTTTATTTATTCACATCTGCAAAGATCTGTTTTTTAAATAAGGTCACATGCACAATGTCAGGGATTTGGACACGGCTGTATACTTGGGGGGACCCCCATTCAACCTGCGATTGCACTGTTAAAATATACTAAATATCTTTATACAAATTAAGTAATAGTAAGAATTTATAGAGGGTTGTGTGTGTGTGTGTGTGAATTAATCTTAAAATAAGCTGATAATGCAAATCTTTAACCAAGCAATGGCTTACTAACATTAATGAGCTCTGCTATTACAAAGAAGGGTCGCCAGTGTCTTCAATGATCAACTTCTTCCCTGGGGCATTTGACTCATCCAAGTACAGCAGAAATAGCCCCATGGCAGGATCACCTCCTGTAAGCACTCCTTTCAAGACGCTGACCATCTTCTCCCAGTCAGAAGGTGCCGGTGACCTTCCAAATGCTCTAGCCATGACTCCAGCAGCGCCTCGGTGCCGCCGACAGGGTGGCGGGGGCAGTGTCACTCCGTGGCCCATCTCGGCAGTGCAAATGCTGCTCGGTTCCATCAGGGTTTGGAGGAAGTCCACGCCAGGTATCACTGGTTCAGAAGAATAACCACAGAGAGTACGGCCGTGGCTGCCTGGGGTATCTCTGGAGGGGAACATCCCATTGTGAACGGGCCCTTAGACAAGGAACACTGGGAAAACTAGATGAAGAGGAGCATAGATGACAGGGAGCCCGGGTCCTTCTGAGCTGGTCCTGACGTCTGCCTAAGGGAAGGTCCCCTCCGGGGCTCCATCCATCCTCCTCCAGGAGCTCGGGACCCTCCGCCAGCTTTCACACGCAGAGTGATGAATGAGCAGGGACTCCCATCTGCCCGTGACAGTCAGAGAATATTCATTTCATTTCACTTCTGACCTTTTTGGTATTCTGCAAACCCAAAGGTCTGGCCTGCATAATAATATCTGAGGATCAGAAACGAGTGTTTAGAGTGTCAACCAACTTGTGTTGACTTGACCTTATGGTTTTACAGCCCATATTAATCTTAATTGCACTGTTAAAATATAGTAAATATCTTTATACAAATTAAGTGATAATAGGAATTTGCAGAGGTTCTTTTTTATGAATTAATCTTAAAATAAGCTGATTATACAAATCTTTAACCAAGCAACAGCTAATCCAGAATACAAACATTACTTTGATAAGATACATTCAAACAAACATTTTTGTGGCAAATATTAGCAGAAACCAGGCAATAATTGGGAGATGGCATTCAGTGACTGACAGCTGTGAAAATAAAGGGAGGTGACCAGATGTTCCTGCTGCTCACAACCATGTTCTAGAACTGAGTCCACTCTGGATTCACCATCCTCTATTGGGTAAAATAAACTTGAGTGTTTGGGGCAAAGAGCATAAGGACGTTTTGTGAAATTCACGTCTTAGGGAGAACCCAAGGCGGGGGAAATCTATGTTAAACTTTTACTATTAAGCTGTGTTTTCATTTGACAGAAAATACATTCATTCAGCAATTACTCAGTTCTTACTGACTGTCAGACACCGCTTCTGCTGAAAAAGTGATAACATTTTAGCTTTACAAGTAACTTCTGAACTGAGCTTATTTACATCTTTGCTTTGGCCAACAGGAAGCTCAGTGCTGAATTTTTAATTTAGTCCAAAATGATATAGTATGCATTTCTTTATAGTTTCACACACAATACACTCTTTTCAAGATTTTTGTTAGATGACAACCATTTTTAAAGCCTTTATTGAATTTGTTACAATATTACTTTTGTTTTGTGTGTTGGTTTCTTGGCCACACAGCATGTGGAATCTTACTTCCCCAACTAGGGGTCAAACTCATACTCCCTGCATTGAAAGACAAAGTCTTAACTACTGGATCACCAGGGAAGTCCCTCATATGCAACACTTAATGGTTTGTAACATATGTGTAAAATGTTGTTATGTTCAGTTGCTAAGTCATGTCCAACTCTTTGTGACCCAGTGGACACCAGCAAGGCAGGCTTCCCTCTTCTTCACCATCTCCCAGAGACAGCTCAAACTCATATCCATTGAGTCAGTGATGCCATCCAACCATCTCTCTGTTGTCCCCTTCTCCTCCCGCTTTCCCAGCATCAGGGTCTTTTCCAATGAGTCAGCTCTTTGCATCCGGTGGCCAAAGTATTGGAGTTTCAGCTTCAGCATCAGTCCTTCCAATAAATATTCAGGGCTGATTTACCTTTAGGATGGACTGGCTTGATCTCCTTGCAGTCTAAGGGACGCTCAAGAGTCTTCTCCAACACCACAGTTCAAAAGCATCAATTCTTCGATGCTCAGCTTTCTTTATAGTCCAACTCTCATATCTGTACATGGAAAAACCATAGTTTTGTCTAGATGGACCTTTGTCAGCAAGGTAATGCCTCTGCTTTTTAATACGTTGTCTAGCTTGGTCATAGCTTTTCTTCCAAAAGCAAGCATCTTTTAATTTCATGGATGTAGTCATTATCTGCAGTGATTTTGGAGCCCAAGAAAATAAAGTCTGTTATGGTTTCCATTGTTTCTCCGTTTATTTGCCATGAAGTGATGAGACTGGATGCCATGATCTTAGTTTTTTGAATGTTGAGTTTTGAGTCAGCTTTTCACTCTCTTCTTTCACTTTCATCCAGAGGCTTTTTAGTTCCTCTTCACTTTCTGCCATAAGGGTGGTGTCATCTGCATATCTGAGGTTATTGATATATCTCCTGGAAGTCTTGACTCCAGCTTGTACTTCCTCCAGCCCAGAGTTTCTCATGATGTACTCTGCATAGAAGTTAAGTAAGCAGGGTGACAACATACAGCTTTGACGTACCCCTTTCCCAATTGGAAACCAGTCTGTTGTTCCATGTCCGGTTCTGTTGCTTCCTGACCTGCATACTGATTTCTCAGGAGGTGGGTCAGGTGGTCTGGTATGCTCATCTCATGAAGAATTTCCCACAGTTTTTTGTGATCACACAGTCAAAGGTTTTGGCATAGTCAATAATGCAGAAGTAGATGTTTTTCTGAAACTCTCTTGCTTTTTCTATGATCCAGTGGATGTTGGCGATTTGATCCCTGGTTCCTCTGCCTTTTTAAATCCAGCTTGAACATTTGGATTCTGTTCACATACTGTTGAATACAGCTCCTGCTATATACCTTCTCTATGCAATTTCCTCACCCCCACAAATTGCATCTCTCTCATATTTGTTAATCCTTTTCTTTTCCATTTTATTTAAATAGTTATATCCTGTATATATATATATATATGTGTGTGTGTGTGTGTGTGCTTATACAATATACTCTTTGATTTGCCTCTGAGCCTCATAAAATCATATTATATTCTACTCATTGTTTTAGGATTTTTTTGACTTATCATAATTCTAGGATTTATTTAAGTAGATGCTTTTCTCCTTGTAGTTATCCATCTTAAGACAGCTGTCTAGTTTAAGACAAATTCTCTATCTATTTTCTTGTTGATGAATTTAGGGGGATTTCTGGTTTTGCTTGTGTGAACAAGACTTCTATGAATAGTCATGTACATGCCTCCCAGTGCATATATGCAAAATTTTCTGCTGTGTATCTAAGTATGAAATTGATTTATCAAATATTCACCTTCATAAAAGCATGCTGAATTTTTTCCAAAGGAATTCAGTTCAGTTCAGTTGTTCAGTCTTGTCTGACTTTTTCTGACCCCATGAACTGCAGCACACCAGGCCTCTCTGTCCATCGTCAACTCCCGGAGTTTACCCAAACCCACGTCCACTGAGTCGGTGGTGCCATACAACCATCTCATCCTCTGTTGTCCTCTTCTCCTCCTGCCCTCAATCTTAGCCAGCATCAGGGTCTTTTTGAATGAGCCAGCTCTTCGCATCAGGTGGCCAAAGTATTGGAGTTTCAGCTTCAACATCATCCCTTCCAATGAACACCCAGGACTGATCTTTGGAACTGACTGGTTGGATCTCCCTGCAGTCCCAGGGACTCTCAAGAATCTTCTCAACATCACAGTTCAAAAGCATCAATTCTTCAGCACTCATCTTTCTTTATAGTCCAA
Organism: Aepyceros melampus; assembly: GCA_006408695.1. Classification (NCBI taxonomy): domain Eukaryota; kingdom Metazoa; phylum Chordata; class Mammalia; order Artiodactyla; family Bovidae; genus Aepyceros; species Aepyceros melampus. Next base: position 893,283 of record SJXQ01006637.1, read on the forward strand.
CTCTCACATCCATACATGTCCAAAGGAGTGGCTACAAATTATATTTGACTCAGCAACAATGAAAAACTCCTCTTGATTCAGAGCTTGATCAATATTAAATTTTGTCAAACTTCCATGTTTTTGACCAACTGTGCCTGCCAAGTCGCTTTAGCAGTGTCCAATTCTTTGTGATTCTGTAGAATGTAGCCCACCAGGCTCTATCCATGAAAGTCTCCAGGCAGGAATTCTGGAGTGGGTTGCCGTGACTTTCTCCAGGGGATCTTCCCAACCCAGGGATCAAACCTGCATCTCGTAAGTCTCCTGCATTGGCAGGCGAGTTCTTTACCGCTAGTGCCGCCTGGGAAGCCCTTTGACCAACTAGCAGAAGGAAAATAGTACGCACCTGCAATTTTCTGATTGCTACTGAAGTTGACTTTTATTTCCCATGTTTTGTTGCCACGTGTGCTTCCTTAATGCTCACAGGATTATCCAGGTTTCCATGTTTTATGCATGTGGCTGTGTTTTCAAAAATTATATTTTCCTAGAAAGGCATCAATTTTATCTAATTTTTCTGTTTTTTTAAAAATATTTGCATTATTTGTATAATTTCTGCAGTACTAGAGTTATGTCCCATTTTCATTTTTAATTTTTTAAAATTGCACTTCTCACTTTTTATTAATCTTTATTAATTCTGCTATTGTTTTTCTATGATTTTAAGTATGTAGCTCATTAATTTTGTCTTTCATTATTTTTAATATATGCATCAAATAATATATGCATCAAAGGATTTAAATATCTCTTGATGTATTGCATAAGTTTTATATAAGTAGTATATTTGTTATATTTTGTTCTAAATACTTTCTAATTTCCTTTTAAATATTTCTTTGATCATGAATTGTTTTGAAGTGACTAAAAATATTCCAAATATAAAGAGTTTTCTAGGTGTTTGTTTTCAGACTCTAGTGCAATTAAAATGGGTTTACAGAAACCATCTGATTAAAATTCCTGGAAATTTTCTGAGGCTAGAATTGTGGTCGGACAAGAGGCCAGCTTTAGCAAATGCTCCACCTGCTTTGTTTTTTAATTATTTCTTTCCTCCTGCTTGCTTTGGGCTTAGCCTGTTCTTTTCAAATTTTTAAGGTAGAAAATTGAATTACTTATTTGAGACCTTTCTTATTCTCTAATATAACTACTTACTGTCATATACATTCCTCTAAGCACTGCTTTAGCTGCATCCCCCAAGTTCTGATACAGTTACTTTCATTCAGTTCAAAGTATTTTCAAATTATCCTTGAGATTTCTTTGACCATGGAATTTGAGCAATGTGTTGTCTAATTTCCAAATATTTGAACATTTTCCAAATATTTTCCTGTTATTGATTTCCAGTATGATTCCACTGTGGTCAAAGAGCATATTTTCCATGATTTCAATTCTTTCACTTTTGATATCAATTGTTTTATGACCAAAATATGGTTTTCTTTGGGGACTGTTTCATATGCCTTTGAAAAGTATGTATATGCTGCTGCAGCTGGATGGACTGTGTTATAAATTTTCATTTGGGTCAAGTTGATTGGCAATGCTGGGCAAATCTTTTCTATCCTCACTGATTTACTACCTACTTATTCTATTGATTATTAAGAAAGGGAGTTAACTTCTCTCATTATTAATTTTAGATTTATCTATTTATCTTTCAATTTATATCAGCTTTGCTTTGAGTTAGGTATATGTACTTTTAGGGTTATTACATCTCACTTGGGAACTGATCTTTTTATAATTAAATGATATTCCTTTCTAATTTCCTGCAATGTTCCTTCTTCCAGAATCTATTTTGTGTGATAGTAATGAAACCACTCCAGCTTTTTTTTGATCTGTATTTGCCTGGTATATCTTTTTCCATCAATTGATTTTTAACTTATCTACAGAATTATAGATAGATTTCTTGTAGATAATATATAGTTGAGAATAATCAAAACAGCAAATCAGAGACCTCATTATCTTGTTAGTCATTTAAGTTCAAGGCATTGATTTTCCTCTTGATTCTGCCTATTTAAAAAATTTAGATTCCTCAGATAGCTGCTTTATTCACTCTTTATAGAGTTTTTTCATTGTAATCAGTGTGAGGGATGGTTGGAGTGAGCTTATTCCATCTTAGCCAAATCGTGAAGTCATTATGTACATAGCTGTATATATCCACACACACAAGCCACGGTTATGTACACAGTCCCTGGTTTTAGCAGGGAGGATGAGGCAAAAGCTGAAGCTGGCAGGACAGTTGGGACACTGATGCAGTTAACAGGAGACCAAGACTAAGAATATCACAGTAGAAACTTAGCTACCACTGGAATTGAGACATGTTCTGAAAGTAAATCAAATAAGAATGCTCAAGAGTATCCACGGATGTTAAGAAGAGCAAGAAATCAAGGCTATTTTCTGGGATTTTGACCTGAGAAATTGGGTGGTGTTATCATTCACTGGAAAAGGGAAAATTTGAGGCGCGGAAAGTAGAGTGAAGAAATCTAGACTATGTTTTGCCAATACTAAGTCTGGAGAAGAGGAACAATATTAAGACGGATAAGAGGAACGATGATCAGATGGCAGTTTGGTCAACAACAGTCAGCAAGGAGAGTAAGAATGAGAAACTAACAATGCAGAAGAAAAACAAAGAGTTGGTGTCCAGAGAACAAACAGAAAATGTTCCAAGAACAAATAAGTGATAACCACGTTGCCTGCTGCAGACTGGTCAAATTAGAAGGGAAATATTGCCACTGATTTGGGCGAGTTGGTCATGACATAGCCATTTCAGTGAGCTCATGCGAGGGCCATGTCTGACGTGGCTGAGGAGGAGACGGGGCTGAGGAAGTGGGGCAGCGAGCAGTCATCTTTTGTGCTGTGGTTCGTTGTGCAGGGACCCCTGTGTGTGTGTGTGTGTGTGTGTGTGTGTGTGTGTGATAAAGACACACAATCAGAAATCACAAGAAAACTGAGAATAGGAACTGCTTGACCCTCTGTTTCTTCTTTTTAATGTACTCTTTTTTTATAGCTTGAGAGAAGATTCTATACTTGCTAACTAAATCAATGGAGCACTTGCGAATGAAAGGCTTTGAGAGTTTGGGGCCATTTCTTTCCTTACTAATAATCATCAAGTAATTCTTCTCATTGTAGACAGACTGAATCCAGCTCTCCAAGTCACAAAGTCATGACCGCCTATGGTGGAAATTTCTAAATTAAAAATCTCAAGATTCCAAGAAATGTCTTCTGTATTTCTGAGGCTCAAAAATAAATATAGAATCATTTCAAAACTAATGTTTAATTGGAAAACTATTACATGCATGTGACTTAAAACATCAGGAAGCATAGAAATGTATAAAATAAAAACATAATCCACTCTCCATCTTGGGTCTCATTTTTCAGAAGCAACCATGGCCAACAGTTTATTTTGTACTTAGGAGTATATCCTTTATCCTGATACAAAGAAGGTGATATTCAACATACTGTTCTTTAGGTAGTTTTCACTTAATAAAATATCATAAAATTACTCCACATTGTCACTGAAGAGCTATCTCATTGTTTCCAACTTTTACTCATGTTCTATATCACATTTTTATTTTAAAAGCTCCTTATCAATTTCAGGTTGCTTCTTGATTTGAATTTCTTTTTTCTCTTTCTACAGACCATCCTACAGTTAACTTATTATTACACATCTCTTGGTGTCTTGGCAAATATATCTATAGGATAAATTCTTCACAATGGATACACACTTTAAAATTTGGATAGATATTGCCAAATTGCCTCCAAAACCCTATTTTCAGTCAGTCTGTATTCTCACCAGTAGAGTATGTGAGTATGGCCTTTTCCCACGTTCTTGCCTGCACGTACGTGATGGATGACATCAGTGGCCTGGACCCTTTACCGTCCCTGGACCGTGGCCTTCGTCACATGACTTCGCAGCCCCTCCCACCAGAAGACCAGAGGTTTTCTCCGCTGTCGACCGTGAGCTTGCCCGAGGACTTGCCCTGGCACAGTGGAGCACGTACTCTGGCCTTGGAGCAAGCCTAACAGCCCGGGGTTCCTTTCTGCCACTGTTGCTCAGGTGAGACTCCTCCAGACGCCTGCCCATGTCCTGAAGAGCTGTGCTGGCAGCTGGCACACTGGGGGTCAGGAAGAGACTCCGAGTGCCCCCCACTCCTCCTGCTGGCCGCTGCCATTTCTGCCGGGAGGATGACCCGTCCTGTAAGCAGAGCCTCAAGGCCCTGGCACTATTCTGCTCTCTCACAAGCATCTTGTTTAACAGCAGATTTCACCTCCTCTCCTTAAACTTCCACTTGAACAGATTGACCTTGCAACCCACCTTTCTCTGCCTTTCAGTCTGATATCAGGCACAAAAACTCCTCTGGCTCCCGAAAGTGGAGACGACCATGAGGTCACCAGTCATAACTCACTGTATGGAAACAGGGGCCCAGCGGCCGACCCTTTGTTCTCCTTTCCCACCCCCTCCCTTCCTCCAGGCCACATGGGGGAGGCGTTGCAGGGTCTGGGACCTTGAAGAGCCCACCCCTCACGTTAGCATTCTTTCCTCTTGGCCATGGCCTCCCTGGGACCTGCAGCTAGACTGGAGCACCCCAGTGAGGGTGCCTGGTTCCCAGGGCTGGGACTGGGGAGGCTGGGGCAGGACGAGAGAGACAGGGGAACAAAGAAAAAATAGGCACTCGCTCCCACGCCAGTCCTGACCAGGGTCAAGTCCAAAACCTCCTTTAATCACTCTTCATTTAGCTCCTGTGTTTCTTGAAACCTTCTGATGCCCCCAAATATTACTGTTGTGGTTGTTATTATTATTATTTTGTCATTCTCCACGGTCTCAGATGCACTGAGGCCAGCTTTTCGACTGGGAGGCAGACTTTCGACTTGTCAGAGCAAAAGTATGTGAACCTCAGTGCAAAGCAGAGTAAAACCACCATTAGTCAGGAGACAGAGAAGATCCTGACATGATTTTCTGTATTTTAGTGACTCAAAAAGAGTAATAAGAAAACTCCCCCTACAGGCGTTCTGCGGTTAATGCAAAGTAAACAGATGAATGTCCGCAAAATATTTGCTCATCTATCAAGCCCATCCGGAGTATTTTCATTTGACTTCTTCAAAACAAAACCTTTTCATCACGGCCTCCTGAAACTCCTATCCCAGGAGACGAATAATGCAGCGAGCACGCCCCTCCCCCCTTTCCAGTCCCCGAGGCCACAACGTCGAGTTCCACAGTAACGCTACAGGGGCTGTTTTTGCAAAGAGATGAAAATTATCCTGTACATTTTCCCTCTTATTCTCATAAATTCACTGGGCCAAAGGAAGGACTTTTAACAGGGGGGTGTTTGATTCTTCCCAAACTGAAGACGAGGAATGAAAGAACACGAATGCCATGTAAAAATCAGTGTCACCGCAGCCCTCACTGACCTCGGGGACAAACACATAATTGATAAATAAACTGGAAGTGACCCATCGACTGGCTGCAACCCAGAACTAAACTTCTTGTCTTTTTTGCAAACCCACTCTGCCTTTGTCATCACCTAAAAATTCTTATACCAGCTTGTATTTTAGGACCGGCAAGCAAGGGTGGTTTAAATATTTGGTTCCAAATTAGAAGGAAAGCCTGCCAGAAAATCACTTCGAATTAAATAAAGTGGTGTTTTATGGGAATCCCTCGCAGCTGCTGCGCGGGGAGAAATACACCTCGCTGTACGCTTGTCCTGGGCACGTTAAATGAAACGGGCTGTCCCGGGGAGGCCCTGGAGAGGCAGGAAGTCCAGGCTGTGGTCACCCCAGGGGGTTAGGAGGTGGGTGCAGGGTAAGCTCCTGATCACAAAAGCGCATTGTTCCTTCTGGAGGGCTCGTTACTCTGCAGGTACATATATTATGAGTCCGAAAGTTGAAAAAGCTCTCGGTTTTTGTTAATGTGTTCCCAAACCGCTAATTATTTCCTGCTGTCTGGAGGTGCTAAATACATAAACACATGGACTCCTCGGCTTAAAAAATTAGGGCTTCATTTTTCTCCTGGATGAATCAGGGTGAAGGATGACGCCATATACTGAGATCCTACCCAGATGAGGACAAATGCTGTGCCGGGGCCCCCGTGCGGGGCTGGGGGCAGCAGCTCTGAGCACCGGCTGAGGACCGGCACATTTGCTTCCTCCTTGGAAAGAACAGGGGAGGAGCATGGTGTCTTCAGCTCAGCTGTGGCTCTGAGCTCACAAAGGAGGGTCTAAGGGTGTGCCTTCCGCCACCTGACGACACACCCTGATGAATAAAAACACGGGCCTCGGAGGTCCTGGGTGGACCCAAGACAGGTGAAAATATATTGTCCCTTTGGCTAAATAGATATTTTCGTGTCCAGAGAGGCGCTTTATAAGTTCCAAAGCTCAGTAGCAGGGAGTCCTCAATTACATTGATGTTTAAGTTATTCTACATTAAATGTCAACACTTCACAGTTAAATGTCAACACTTTGATTAATTCCAGGATGTCCCTAAACGTCCTTCCCCCAGCCCCACCCCAGGCCCACCAGACAAGTAGGGTTGAAGCTGAGCTGATTTCACTGAAGGAAAACAAATCATCCACGGCCTCTCAAGCCGGTGCCAAGCCCTGGGTCCTGCTCAGACGGAGGCCATGGCTGCTGGCACCTGGACCACACTCGGCACGAGGAGGGGACCGCTCTGCAGCGGCATTCCGTGGGAGTCGTGGGGGCAGGGTCATGTGACCCCAGGACATGGACCATCTCTCAGCATCCGGGGTCCCAGGAGCCAGCGATCCTGTAAAGACTCATGCCTCCCCAGCCAGAGCTGGAGAGAAGTTTGCGGGGGATCGGGGGGTTGCAGGGGAAGAGCCATAAGCCAGAGGTACTGTTTATTCTATGGCAGCGGAGATAACAGACCCGCTCTTCTCAGCCTCATGTTGGGCCTCACCTGTTCAAAGGCATCTTCTTCAGGAAGACTCATGGCTCGCCCTTCTGCCTCCCACAGGTAGCGGTGGACATGTCATCACCTCCCGTCTCATATCGGACAAAGTCCAGATCTGGATTTAGGGGTGTAGCTTCCCATCGTAAATCAACTATGCTTCAATAAAAGACTTTTTTTTTAGATACAACATTGTGAATCAATTTTACTCCAATTAAAACTTAATTTAAAAATAATGTAAATCAACTTTACTTCAATAAAAGATTTTTTTTTGAAAAAAAAGATACAGCATTGTGCATCAACTTTACTCCAATTAAAACTTAATTTAAAAATAATAAAGCCAGTGGGTACTATCATAAAATAAGAACTACCACTTTCAGAGGAAAGAAACTGCAGTGGCCCCCACTTCACACCTTTCACATAGAATGAAAGTGATAGGCTCCTCTGTCCATGGGATCCTCCAGGCAAGAATACTGGAGTGGGTTGTCATTTCCTTCAGAGATTGAACTTGAGTCTCCTGCGTTGCTGACAGATTCTTTACCATCTCAGCCACCAGGGAAGCCCTTCACACAGAATGACTATTATCAAAAAGTAAAAGAACCTGCATGCCAGTGCAGAAAACATGAGATGTGGATTCGATCCCTGGGTTAAGATCCCCTGGAGTAGGACATGGCAACCCACTCCAGTATTCTTGCCTGAAAAATCTCATGGACAGAGGAGCCTGGCAGGCTGCAGTCCATGGAGTCACAAAGAGTCAGACACAACTGAAGCGACTGAGCACACAGCCCCATTTATCCCCTAAAAGTAGATACATGAATATCACCAATTTGAAATGAGCTACTAAAAGTGTAGACAGAAGCAACTGAGGTCACATTCTGCATTCTGAGACTTGAAGAAGAGGGACATGTCGATAAAGTCATGGTACATGTTCATACTAGATCAGCTGAACTCCAGCGGCCAGATTCTAAGCAGTCCGTCTGGGTAAGGTTTACCTGGTTTTCTACAAAGTATTCCCATTTCTTGGAGATCACGGTTGTGGCTCTAGAATCATTTACTGGCCACTGTTCGGGGCATCTCTGATTCACATCATCGTTTGTACAGTGCCATGAAAAGCACAGACAGGTGCCTTTCTGAGTGTAAAGACCCATTGAGTTCAACCCCATCAGGAAGTGGAGGGAACATCATTCTCCCAGAAATTCTTGCAGATGTATCGCTGTTCAGCCGTTAGGCTCAAGGGGTCCTTGTGCATCTTCCCAGGAAATGAAACTGCTCATGTTTCAGTCACTCCCAGCGAGGGTGAAAAGGTCCCCACACGAGCTCCTGCAGCGGGAAAGTCAGGCTGCCTCGGGCTGTTTGTGGGTTGGTTCTACGTTTGTGTCATCCTCATCTCCTGTCCCACTGATGCTCACTGCCGTGCCGCCTGGCAAACACGTATCCTTTCTTGGATTGAGTTCTGGGTTTTCCTATTTGAAGGCAACTCCATCACTCTCCTTCCTCCTCCTCCATCCTCCTCCTCCCAGCCCTACCTCTTTTCTGAGCTAGTCACCGAGCGCAGTTACCTCTTCTGATCAAGTTTATAGCACCTGCATTTCTCTCCCCAGATGACACATATCCACTCCCCGTGGCCTGCCAGGCTCCTGTCTGCAGTTCATTTCTCCCTGCACCAGAGAATGTCTCCCTCAATAGCAGCCTCTGTCCAGCACACACCCGGGCTGACCTTCCACCAGTGCCCTCCTGAGCTCAGTCTTCACGTTGGTCCACCAACAAGCCCACCACTGCCTCTCTGCATTCCATCTTTCCTGGTTTGAGGGATCTTCTCCAAAAAGTGGTCACTCTGGGCCTCCAAGTACATCTTCCATCTCTGCTCTCTTCTCATGCTGTACTTGCCCAAAACACTTTTCATCCTCACGTGCACCTCTCTGCATCTTTTTCTCTCACTGCCAGTCCATGTGGAATAGCATTTCTCCCAGGAAGGGCTCCTCCTCTTGTTGTTGTTCAGTTGCTAAGTCATGTCCCACTCTTTGCAACCCCATGGACTAAGGCATGCCAGGCTCCCCTGTCCTTCAGACTCTCTCCAGGAGTTTGCTCACACTCATCATGTCCATTGAGTCGGTGATGCCGTCCAACCGTCCCACCCTCTGTTACCCCATTCGCCTCCTGCACTCAATCTTCCCCAGCATCAGGATCTTTTCCACCTCTCACCTCCTCCAGTACTTGCTGTGTGCATTCTCTTTTGACATCTACGCATAAGAGAGCAGTCAAAACTACATGCCAAGTAAGAGGCTTTGTTTCCTCCACTAGACTAGAAACATTTAGAAGGAAGGGATTGTGTAGCATTTCCCATCAATTTCTGCACAGGATTCAGCACAAGGCTGTACCTTCTGCAAATTCTCAATAAACACAAGTTACCTGAGTATGAAAACCTGGTATTGTTTGCTTTACAACATACCTGCTCCTGTTGTATCTGTCTCTCACTAGTCGCACAGAGCCGGACACGACTGAAGCGACTTGGCAGCAGCAGCGACTATCTAGAAGGCTTCCTACGGCGCAGCGATGAAGAGTCTGCCTGCCAGTGCAGGAAGTGCAGGGGGCTTAGGCTCAATCCTTGGGTCGGGAAGATCCCCTGGAGGAGGAAACGGCAACCCACGCCAGTATTCTCGCCGGAAAAATCCTATGGACAGAGGAACCCGGCGGGCTACAATCCATGGAGTTGCAAAGAGTCAAACACAGCTGAGGGACGGTAAATACAGTCATGCATACAGACCATCTACGAGCAGTAAGCAGAGGCGAGTTTCCGGCTCCCTCTGCCCCTCTCGGGGTTTTCACAGGTGAAATTAGCTTCGGAGCCCCAGTGTCAAGAAGACATCCTTGGGTCCTGTGCTAGTCTGAGAAGGCAGCCCTGCTTAAATGTGAGAATGCACTGCAGGGTGCTTTTTTTTTTTTTCTCCTAATGGCACTGTTTTTTCTCCAAATAGTAATGCCTGATTTTACCGTCCTGTGTCCCAGGACAAAGCCAGTGATCCATATTTGGCTTTCAAACAACCCCTAGCACACACTGATGAAAGAATTGGCATTTGTAGCTCTGCTCCAGGCAAGCATAGCCACCAAAGAGTCAGATATAGAAAAGCAGTGATAAAGTTCTGGGTGGAGGAGGCCAGAGGAAGTTCTAAGCATGGGAATGAGGCCTGGGAACCTGGGAGACATTCCAAGGCTGTCCCAGCCCCTGAGGGGGGTCAGGGAGCCCTGCGTAGCCCCTCTTCTGAACATGGAAGAGCGCCCAGGAGGAGCCAGGAAGGTCCCTGTGGCCCCTGAAAGCGGGCATCAGTCAGGCTGCAGGTGGAGGGTGGAGCACTCTTCTCGTCTCAAAAAGAAACAGCAGTGGGAAAACATTAACAAGGCTAAAATTAAACAGCAGTTGAGGGGTTCTTTATATTCTGGACTGATTTTAAAATTGTAAAACCTGTCTGAATGCATGAGTGAAGAGTTCCAGAGCAATGCTACAAAACTGTGAAGATGGCATGTGCCAATCCAAGACTCCTGGTTTTAACGGGACACCTGAGACTTCTCACAGCTAAGCGTGAGGTTGTCCGCTAGTTTGAGTGTATGCGTGTGTTTTTGTTTTTGTTTTTTGAGGTGGGTAGTGTTGTTATTATTCAGTTCCTAAGTTGTGTCCAACTCTTGGTGATCTCATGGACTGCAGCATGCCAGGCTTTCCTTGTCTTTCACTATCTCCCAGAGTTTGCTCAAATTCATGCCCATTGAGTCAGTGATGCCATCCAACCATCTTATCCTCTGTCACCACCTTCTCCTGCTGCCCTCAGTCTTTCCCAGCATCAGTATGTGTGTGTGTGTGTGTGTGTGTGTGTGTATGTGTGTGTGTGGGGGGTGGATAGCATACATGTATATTGTCCTCAAGTATAGTAATATAATGTATTAAGTGAGCCCAGAAAATTCACATGATGCAGAATAGTTTCTCAACATAATTAAAGTATCCCACATCAAATACATTTTTCTCTACTCATGTGCTAACAATTTGCTTTAGTATATTTTTGGATAATTAGAATAGAGATACACAAAGCTTTCTCTCATATTTTTTCACGGTTCTTTATATTTTTGATAATATCTACCTCATCTCTTCCATATTTTTAATGTAAGTATAGTTGATTTACCAAATTGTGTTAGCTTCAGGTATGTGTGTGTGTATATATACACATACAAGTTTTTCTTTTAAAGATTTGGCTGCAATATATTTCAGTTTTGTTGCTATCTTCAGTTCCTTGATTTCTCTATTTTTCCAATTCCTTGTTATCTCCTTTTATCATTATTTATTAGACCCTACTACTTTCTTCAGATAATTTCTTGAATTTTTAGTCTTGATTAATTAATTCTTAATTACTGGTTGTCTAGTACTAACTGAAAAGAAGGTGTAATTTGTCCTCTAACTGTAGTTTGGGCATATCTGGTAGCTTTTTGGCAGTGGCATCCTTACTGTTTTATATAGTCCACAATTGTACTGACCAATGGAATGTTTTAGAGATATTCTTAAAAAAAATTTTTCCAGTTGGTACTCTTTATTGTGGGCAGAGAAGAATGATTAAAGCTTTTCTGCTTTGGAAGTGATTACGATCGTTCTTGCGAGTGTTCCATGGCAAAGATTTCCCAGTCAAAGAGCTGGATGCTTGCATTTATTGGTACTTATCTTTATTAACTGTCAGGTTTAATTCTCTCTTTTTTTGCAGAACGATTGTTAATGCTTGTAGTTTTGAATTCAGTTTGACTGTGTATCTTTTTGCTCATGTTTACCTGCTATCCGCAGTACTCGGGAGGATTCAAAGCTAAGACAACAAGTAAACTTGCTTGAGAATGTTTTCGTATTCGTCCAGCTGGTGGTGTCTTCCAGTCTGGCAGTATTTTCCTCTCGCCTTTTGAAAGCAGGTTTTCTCATGCTCCCCTGATTTTGCTTCGTTATTGTCGTCACTGTTGTTAGAAGGTCTAGGACTTTGCTTTGTTCCCCCTGGATATGTGTGAGATGTCACGCCTTTGATTTTAGTAGTGATGACTTTTACAACTGAGATAACTTGCTAAAACCTGCGTTTCTCAGTGTGATGAGGTCATCAGTGAAGCATCTCCAGCTCTGCAGAGCGGAGGGGAGGCCCGTGCACTCAGCATCGCCCATTCACCCCCCCTCGCGTCAAGTGTGTGGAAAAACCCGGGGTCTCTGTGTCCTGCCTTTGCAGTTGCACCATCGTGCGTGTATATTACGTGGCCTCCTTTCAAGAACCACAATATTTAATTTGGATTATAAGCCTCATAATAAGAGGGAGTTACGTTTGATTTTGTATCTTTAAAGACTCAGTTGTTCTTACTGAATAATGAATCTTTCTCATTGAATAAGATTACCTCTTCTGGTCATATTCTCAGTATTATTGACTCAGTAAATGTTTATTGAATCAATAATTAATTTATCTACCTCATGAGTTCATACATATTTAAGTGTTTCTCTCTTTTTGCATACAGAAACAACTCTATGAGTGGGTGTAACATTTGGGGCCATTCTTTCTGGAAACCCCAAATAAGTCCATCTATCGTCCACTGGCGTCTAATTAGAAAGAGAGTCTTTAGGCCAGACTGTTCCTTTTGTGCTTCACTCGGGGGCAATTTTTTTTGTTGTCTCTTTTGTAGATGACCTTATTTTTTTCTCTTTATAGGTGTTTAATATTTTTCTTTTTCTTTCTTTTTTTAATTAATTTTTATTTTTTAGTTTGTTTTGCTTTACAATACTGTATTCGTTTTGCTATACATAGACATGAATCAGCCACGAGTGTACATGAACTCCCAATCCCGACCCCCATCTCCCCTCTCCCGCCCCACACCTTCTCTCTGGATTATCCCCGTGCCTCAGTCCCAAGCATCCTGCATCCTGCATTGAACCTAGACCGGCGATTCATTTCACTTATGATATCATACATGTTGCACTGCCACTCTCTCAAATCATCCCTCCCTCTCCCTCTCCCACAGAGTCCAAAAGGCTGTTCTTTATATCTGTGTCTCTTTTGCTGTCTCGCATACAGGTTTATCATTACCATCTTTCTAAATTCCATATATATGTGTAAGTATACTGTATTGGTGTTTTTCTTTCTTATACTTCAAGTTTGTTAACATGCAGGTGTCTCTGAGCCAGCTGCTTTTTCCAATTTCTCCCATTACACCCAAGCGAGCATCTTTAAGCAACACCTTCCGTTTGCTCTCCTGGTCAGATACGCCGATTATTCATGATCTGCGTCTTTGCTGTCTTCCATATTCATACTTCATCTAATCAACACCATCTCTTGGTCCTCTTTCTGCAGTGCCATGACACTTCTTAGCATGTTTTTGCTTTATTAATTTGACTTTCTGCATTGCTGATTCTGTTCACTGATGCTTATATTAAGCTTCCCGTCTATAGTGTGATAGTGAAAGGTGCTCAGTCATGTCCAACTCTTTTCAATCCCCTGGACTATACAGCCCATGGAACTCCCCAGGCCAGAATGCTGGAGTGGGTAACCTTTCCCTTCTCTAGGGGATCTTCCCAACCCAGGGATCAAACCCAGGTCTCCCACATTACAGATGGATTCTTTACCAGCTGAGCCCATGTATGCCATGATATTTAGTTTTTCTTAAGTTTTCTTACTGGATTAAGTAGCTGCCGGTTACCTTCTCTTGTCTTATTATTTGATTTTCATCTCTGTTCATGAAACCAATGTTTCATTAATATCCCCAAGAATGTGAAGCTGTAAATATCCAAAATTTTCTTCAATTTATTGAACTATACTTTATGTTGAAGTGTGCCCTCTATTTATATATATCATGTGCTTGTTTTCTTTAATCTTGCAGGATTTTTACAGTAGTCTTGTGTTACGGTGGCCGTGCATTCTTCTTTGAATAATAGCGTTTTCTTTGGTTTTGTTCTTACCCATATGCCACATGCCAGTATTCCTTGGCACCCTTTCTATCCACCTGGCACTGTCTTAGTCCATCCCTTATGGACCGTCAAGTCCAGGCCTTCAACCCTGGTTCTGTCAATCACGGCCACTCAGTTACTAGACAGAGCTGAGGCAGGAGCCATGACTGTGGGCTGCCCAGGTCAAAATCTTTGATCTTTAAGCTCTCCCTGCAAGTTCACTAACTACCCTGCACCCAGAGTCAGGTTTTCCAACTTGGGGTTCATCCTACTGTAGGCAGAGGATGTTCCCTTGGTTGTGGTTATTACTCAGTTTGGGCGTAACTTCTGCCTTTTTGGTAAAAAAGTTATATTAGAGAGAAGTTTCTCTCCAGGTTATTTGGTTGCTGTTGTTGTTATTTGTGTTGTAAAATTTCATAGATTTCCAACCATCTTCGTTTAAGGATGCTTGCTGCTGCTAAGTCACTTCAATCATGTCCAACTTTGTGCAACCCCATAGATGGCAGCCCACCAGGCTCCCCCGTCCCTGGGATTCTCCAGGCAAGAACACTGAAGTGCCTTGCCATTTCCTTCTCCAATGCATGAAAGTGAAAAGTGAAAGTGAAGTCTCTCAGTCGTGTCCTACTCTTCACGACCCCATGGACTGCAGCCCACCAGGCTCCTCCACCCATGGGATTTTCCAGGCAAGAGATACAGAAACAACTCTATGAGTGGGTGTAACATTTGGGGCCATTCTTTCTGGAAACCCCAAATAAGTCCATCTATCGTCCACTGGCGTCTAATTAGAAAGAGAGTCTTTAGGCCAGACTGTTCCTTTTGTGCTTCACTCGGGGGCAATTTTTTTTGTTGTCTCTTTTGTAGATGACCTTATTTTTTTCTCTTTATAGGTGTTTAATATTTTTCTTTTTCTTTCTTTTTTTAATTAATTTTTATTTTTTAGTTTGTTTTGCTTTACAATACTGTATTCGTTTTGCTATACATAGACATGAATCAGCCACGAGTGTACATGAACTCCCAATCCCGACCCCCATCTCCCCTCTCCCGCCCCACACCTTCTCTCTGGATTATCCCCGTGCCTCAGTCCCAAGCATCCTGCATCCTGCATTGAACCTAGACCGGCGATTCATTTCACTTATGATATCATACATGTTGCACTGCCACTCTCTCAAATCATCCCTCCCTCTCCCTCTCCCACAGAGTCCAAAAGGCTGTTCTTTATATCTGTGTCTCTTTTGCTGTCTCGCATACAGGTTTATCATTACCATCTTTCTAAATTCCATATATATGTGTAAGTATACTGTATTGGTGTTTTTCTTTCTTATACTTCAAGTTTGTTAACATGCAGGTGTCTCTGAGCCAGCTGCTTTTTCCAATTTCTCCCATTACACCCAAGCGAGCATCTTTAAGCAACACCTTCCGTTTGCTCTCCTGGTCAGATACGCCGATTATTCATGATCTGCGTCTTTGCTGTCTTCCATATTCATACTTCATCTAAATCAACACCATCTCTTGGTCCTCTTTCTGCAGTGCCATGACACTTCTTAGCATGTTTTTGCTTTATTAATTTGACTTTCTGCATTGCTGATTCTGTTCACTGATGCTTATATTAAGCTTCCCGTCTATAGTGTGATAGTGAAAGGTGCTCAGTCATGTCCAACTCTTTTCAATCCCCTGGACTATACAGCCCATGGAACTCCCCAGGCCAGAATGCTGGAGTGGGTAACCTTTCCCTTCTCTAGGGGATCTTCCCAACCCAGGGATCAAACCCAGGTCTCCCACATTACAGATGGATTCTTTACCAGCTGAGCCCATGTATGCCATGATATTTAGTTTTTCTTAAGTTTTCTTACTGGATTAAGTAGCTGCCGGTTACCTTCTCTTGTCTTATTATTTGATTTTCATCTCTGTTCATGAAACCAATGTTTCATTAATATCCCCAAGAATGTGAAGCTGTAAATATCCAAAATTTTCTTCAATTTATTGAACTATACTTTATGTTGAAGTGTGCCCTCTATTTATATATATCATGTGCTTGTTTTCTTTAATCTTGCAGGATTTTTACAGTAGTCTTGTGTTACGGTGGCCGTGCATTCTTCTTTGAATAATAGCGTTTTCTTTGGTTTTGTTCTTACCCATATGCCACATGCCAGTATTCCTTGGCACCCTTTCTATCCACCTGGCACTGTCTTAGTCCATCCCTTATGGACCGTCAAGTCCAGGCCTTCAACCCTGGTTCTGTCAATCACGGCCACTCAGTTACTAGACAGAGCTGAGGCAGGAGCCATGACTGTGGGCTGCCCAGGTCAAAATCTTTGATCTTTAAGCTCTCCCTGCAAGTTCACAACTACCCTGCACCCAGAGTCAGGTTTTCCAACTTGGGGTTCATCCTACTGTAGGCAGAGGATGTTCCCTTGGTTGTGGTTATTACTCAGTTTGGGCGTAACTTCTGCCTTTTTGGTAAAAAAGTTATATTAGAGAGAAGTTTCTCTCCAGGTTATTTGGTTGCTGTTGTTGTTATTTGTGTTGTAAAATTTCATAGATTTCCAACCATCTTCGTTTAAGGATGCTTGCTGCTGCTAAGTCACTTCAATCATGTCCAACTTTGTGCAACCCCATAGATGGCAGCCCACCAGGCTCCCCCGTCCCTGGGATTCTCCAGGCAAGAACACTGAAGTGCCTTGCCATTTCCTTCTCCAATGCATGAAAGTGAAAAGTGAAAGTGAAGTCTCTCAGTCGTGTCCTACTCTTCACGACCCCATGGACTGCAGCCCACCAGGCTCCTCCACCCATGGGATTTTCCAGGCAAGAGCACTGGAATGGGTTGCTGTTGCCTTCTCCTTAAGGATGCTTATCCCTGGTCAACTCACTTCTAGATTATTTTTCACCTCTCATAGAATTAACAAGATCAACAAAACCAAAAATCATCCATAAATAGCTCTTTCATCTCAAATAGCATAGAATGTTTATTAATGAATCAGAAACACATCAAGGAGAGAATTCTTCTTGATTTCCCCTTAGTCTCCAGTATCATGAGCACCCGTCCTTGGAAACGAGTGATGACCAGTAAGGATTTTAACAACTCACTCCACTTTACTTCACACCACACTGCTCAGCTTTTCCAGAAGGAGAGGTGTAAGTCAATTCCCGTGCTGTATGCATGCTAAGTCACTTCAGTCATGTCTGACTCTCTGAGACCCCATGGATTGTAGCCCTCTAGGCTCCTCTATCCATGGAATTTTCCAGGCAACAATACTAGAGTGGGTTGCCATGCCCTCTTCTAGGGAATCTTCCCAGCCCAGGGATCCAACCTATGTCTCTTATGTCTCTGGCATTGGCAGGTGGGTTCTTTACCACCTGAGAAGCCAAGGGGATTCCTAGGGTAGCCTTTAAATCTGATGCCAATTGTGTTGTAGAAACATATGGTATGGGATTTATGACTTTTAAAAGTGCAGTAAACATTTTAAATGAAAACAAAAGTGGAAGTCTTCGCTCCTAGACTCAGAATCATTTTATTTCCTACTATTTGCTGTAGGACCACACATGTCAAGATGACACTGGTCTCCATCTCTAGGAGCGCACAAGCTGCCCAGTGGCCAGCGTGGGAGTAAGGCTCTGGTAACTATGCTGGTTGGAGAGTGTGAGACGTGGCGCCTGACACAAGGGCCCCTGACGCCGTGTCTTTGGGATTTTACTTATTATTTTATTTATCTGTTTGGCTGTGCCGCTTCCTAGTTGCCGCATGTGTGATCTTTAGCTGAGGCACGAGGGATCTTGGAGTTCTGGCTTGTGAAGTCTTCAGTTGCAGGATGTGGGATCTTCTTCCCTGACCAGGGGTCAAACCCAGGCCTGCTGCACTGGGGACACAGAGTCTTAGCCTCTGGATCACCAGGGAAGTCCCCAGACTTGGGATTTTAGGCAGCAATGGTTCCCCAGAGTCATATTTCTCATGGGAAAAAAGCTGCAATGTATGCTTGGTCCACAGCCTAAGAACTAGCGATGAGCACAGAGCGTGGCCCGTTCCATGACGCCCATATAGAAGGCTGGGGCAGGCCAGGCAGGAGGGAAACGCTGATGGTGGAAACCAGGCCAAAGCGTCAACTTTCTGTCCCTGAGGTCTGCCGTGGTGCTCATCTGAGCTCAGTGTTGGAATAACATTATCAGGTTTGTGTGCGAGGCCTGGAAGAAGTAGCAAGGATAATCAGAATTTTCGAGGACTCAGGATCATGAAGGGAACTGAAGTGCAGAGAGTTTCCATCAGCCAGAGCACATCTATGGGAGCCATGTGTTGCCACAGGCTCAGGCGTGGGGCCCAGTGCCCCCCGTCTTCTCCCACCCAGGCCCTGCTGAGGCCATCAGGTTCCCCAGGCTCCCGGAGCTGCCACTCATTCTCCCCAAAAGCCACCTGTACCGCTTGGCCAGGTGAAGCCACCGGGAAGACTTCCATCCACCGTGTGGGAGGTCTCCTGTCCCTGCTATGCCAGGCCTACCTGGGAAGCTGATCCCTGCAAACTCGCAGGGCATTCTCTGGCCAGGGAGAGGGTTGCACCCTCCTGCCAGGCTGCAGGCGACCTGTTACCGCCTGGAAGCGGTAAGAGGTCTCGGGCAATCTTGGTGTTTAATCACTCACTCATGTCTGACTCTTTGCAATGCCAAAGACTGTAGCCCACCAGGCTCTTCTGTCCTTTGGATTTCCCATGCAAGAATATTGGAATGTGTAGCCATTTCCTCCTCCAGGAGATCTTCCTGACCCAGGGATCTTTCCAAATTAGACCCCATAGAATCAGACTTCCATTTTCAGCACTGCGAAGCCAGTGTCCCCGCAGTCACTACAGGACTATGTCTGGGCCAATGGGGAAGCAGGATTGTGGAGGCATGTCTGGGAGTGAGGACTGGCTGGCAAGCCCCTTCCAGACACCTCAGGTTCCCGCTGGGACGGAACTCTGCCATTGTTTCTACTTGAAAATTTATTATTTTCTGAACTTTTCAGAAGAGATGGTTAATTGTGTAAAATGGAATAATAACTTTATAAATAATGGGAATTTTTAAAAGAGTGCCCAGTTCTATGATGAATTTGCAGGACACAGACACAACGAAACCACGTTACCTGGTCACATGGGTGTAAAGACAAGGGGCCAGGTGTGGCACGAAGTGACGAAGTGACTGTGATGAGTGTGGGCTCGCACTCTCGTATTTAGTTTTGAATTTGTGCTGAGGGGATTGACAAAGGAAGATCTGCCAAGCAGCAGCTGCTTTGTTTTGAGTGAATAGGAAGTCCCAGAGGGGGTCATTTTTTTTTTTTTTTCCAAAAAGAAGAAAAAGGATTTGGTAGCCCAAATTGTGGCTCTGCCTTAACCCAGACTAAAGCTCAGAGTCTTCGAGGGATTTCACACTCTCCTAGATTCCCTCTGTCCCGCCCAGAGTTAGCAGGAGCTGGAGAACACCAGATGGACAGGACATCATCAGTAGGTGCCAGAAGAGCTGGATGTGCAGAGGGGGGCGAAAGGCATGACCTCGGCGTTGCAGGAGTGGAGGCGGGCTGGAGGCCCTAAATCACACTTTGAACCCTGCACAGCCCCTAACCTCAGAGGGGCCACTTTCACTGCCTAAGTCAGAACTGCCTCAGAGCCACGACCAAGCCCCCACACCCACGAGCAAACGTAGATTCTGCTTCTGGGCCATCTGCTTCCCCGGTGGTGTAGTGGTAAAGAACCTGCCTGCCAATGCAGGAGGCATGGGAGACATGGGTTCGATCCCTGGGTTGGGAAGATCCCCTGGAGGGGAAACGTCAATCCGCTCCAGTATTCTTGCCTGGATAATCCTATGGACAGAGGAGCCTGGCGGGCTACAGTCCATGGGGTCACAGGAGTCAGACACGACTGAACACACACGCATCCACGAGCAGGGATGCGCCTGGACGGAGCTCTAGGCTGAAAAGTGAACCCCCAAATTCATGTCCACTGGGAATCTTAGAAGGTGACTTTTCTAAAAATAGGGTCTTTGCAGATGTAAATAGTAACCCTGAACTCATCCTGAGTTACAATGAGTCTTAAATCCAATGTCAAGTGTTTACTAACGGACACCACGGAAGACAGAGGCAGAGACTGGGGTGCTGTGTCTACAAGCCGAGGGACACCAAAGGTCTCTGACCTTCTCCTCCCACATGTCCCAGCCCAGAAGGGTAGCATTTCCCTGTCTTCCCGGGTGGTAGTGATTCCCTGGACTCCACATTCCAAGATGACCACAGAGCTACAGTAAAGCTCTGTGAGCTCCCCCAGCGTGCTGGCCCTATGGATGTAAGTTCAGGAATTTAGTAAATCTTTCCCTCTCCCCAGCAACGTGTGGCTTTCAGATCCATCACTTGCTGGGGACTCACAAATCTCTGCCAGTCAAGATTGAAAAACAACTTTGTTTTCCTAGCTGGTGTGCCTGGCTTCCCTCGGAGCTTGAAAACCACTACTTCAATAGGCGAGGAGCCTGAGAACAACAGGATTTATAGGTTATGAAAATACATATAAAATATGTTTTAAAATATTATCCCCATTCCACGGCTCGGGTGCTGGTGAGGCAGGCCCAGGGTTGTCTCCCGAGTCAGGCAAAGTTTAAGATGCTTTCATTCCTGAGGTTGCTTTGCTTTTGCGCCCTTTGTTTGTATTTGTCTAGGAACCGCAACTCAGCAAAAAGGAAGGTCATGGCAAAGATGAACCAGGAAAAGGGTGAGGTGAGGTAGAGAGAGAGAGGAGATGCCTCAAAGCCCAGAAATATCTTGAAACACAAAAAAGCTCATGGCAAAGATGAACCAGAGAAAGAATGATGATGAGGGAGACAGAGAGAAAGAGAGAGTAGAGACCCCGGAATGCCCAGAAATCTATAAAATTATAAAAAAAGAGATCTCATTTGTTGGTGGCTCAAATGGTGAAGAATCTTCCTACAATGTAGGAGACCCAAGTTCCATCCCTGGGTCAGGACGATCCCCTGGAGAAGGGAATGGCAACTCACTCCAGTATTCTTGCCTGGAAAATCCCATGGACAGAGGAGCTGTGGGCTACAGTCCATGGGGTTGCAAAGAGTCAAACACAACTGAGTGACTAACATACACACGGAAAGCAACAGGGCTGTCGGTTCTGAATTTGATGAGCAGCATCAAAACGTTCCTGCCCTAGTTCTCTGCCTCTGCAAAGTTACCTTAGAGAAAGCCAGCCCTTGCATATAGAAACCTTGGCGACAGCAAACAGCATTTGGCATGTTACTTCATTTCCTATTTGTTCTTTAAATGATTTTTCATGATGTTTGCACCTAAAGACTGTGGAATAATGTAATTGTTCATGATATCATGGATTGTCCTCACAATAAATGAGGTTATGTGATTTTTCAGGAAATTGGCAATGGACTGACTTGGGTCATAAAGGTATTTTGAGTTCTGCCTTCTCTGAGTGAGGGATTTTAGTTCTCTAAATATTACCAAGGCCTAGTGGCCTCGCGTTAGTAGAAATGCAGTGTTTTCCAGAGAGGATTTGGCGTTTGCAAAGTTCTCAGCCAGAGGGGGTTAAACTAGACAGAGTCGCCTGTCCCTTTCAACAGCACAGGACCCCGAAGATCTCAAATGTAATCTGCAGCCTCCCTTACAAGCTCTGCTTGCTGCCAGCAGTGCGTCCTCACTCAGAAGCACCATCAGCCAGTTGCTTTGATTCTCGGAATTTAGAAAGCTAAAACTAAAAATATCCTTCGTCTGCTCAATATCCAAAGGGGAGCTCTTTATTTTCCCTTTTCTCTTATGTTCTGGGTTGTTGTCGTGGGAGTGAGTCAATAAGGAAAAGACGTTTCTGGTGTCTGTGGTGCTGCAGATTTCGCCAGCCTGGTTGGGCACGTGAGTGAGCTTCTGGTTAACAAGACCAGCCACTTGTGAGCAGGGAGGACACGGCTCCGACCGCCTGGGAGGCAGACTTGGATCCATGGGGCACCTGGGGATGTGGCCCCGCCTGTCCCTACAGCCCGCTCGGTACCCACACCCCCTGCCCTTGCTGCCGTTCCCTTTCCCATGGGAAAGCTGGGTCTTCAGAGGCCAGGCCGGGGAACTTACTCCTGGGACAGCGAAGTCCCGGGAGCTTGGGCCGGATAGATGCTGGTGGATGCTGGCCCCGCTGGCTCATGGTCCTTCCGCACTCTTCTCTGCCATCTCCTCCCCTTCTGGAAGGTTCTTTCATGTTAAGCAGGCCCTTGAGATGGTCCCCATTGGCTCTGCCTCCAGGCTCCCAACCACACCTCCCCTAGTGACAGGAGCCACTCTGAGACCCTCTGGACACCCCCTGACTGGGGTCAGTGCCTGTGTCTTACCCTAACCTGGCACCGGAGATGCCAACCGCCCCGGCTGCTGCTGCATTAAATCTCGTGTCCCCCGCTTGCCCCTGGGGTTGCTTTTCGGTCCACCCTTCCCTCCTGTCTCCTCCCCAGGGCCCCTGTGGGCACAGAGCCACTCCCCCCAGGAAGCCTAATTAATCAGCCCACCAATTAGTGGCAGAAAGCAAAGCTCGCACTTCAGGTTTGGTTTTCGAGTTTTCTTCTTCTGTGTCGACGACTGGGAAAATCACAGGCTGTCTGATCCGGCGCCCGCAGATGACAGAAACCTTTCCAGAGGGCTCTGGGCGACCTGACTCAGGTTTCTGCGGGCTGCCTGGCTCCCAGAGCCATTCATGTTCCCTTCAAAAGCACCGCCTCTCCATCCCCGGGATGATCTTTCTAGTCGGCTTTGATGAAGACGGTTCTGACCTATAGGCAATCACCTGCTTTGTTCCGTAGAGCGTTTCCGAGGCAGGCGCCACCCCGAGGTTAGTCAGCCGCTTTGCTACAAGCAAGGGTCTTGGTCTTGGGGGCGTCGCTGGGTGAGTGACCCAGACCCTGGTTCTGCTCAGTCGTGTGTCATGAGGGCTAAAGAGGAACCACTGCGATCCAGCCAGAACTGGGGTCCCGGAGAAGCCAGGGAATACCGCAAAGAGGCCAGGGTTAGGAAAGAAGCCAAAGGCTGACTCTGTGGCTGGCTTTGGCGGAACTGCCCCTGTGTGTCCCACGGTAGCCCTCATCCCGGGGTACCGCTATCAAATGACAAGCCTGAATCAAGCAAGGCCAGGCAGTGCCTGCTGGCCTGAAGGGGGTCCTATCTGAGCTGCGTGCGGCTTTGCTTCAAGGTGCCTGTGGACACACAGGTTCCAATGGCTCCAGGAAGTTCGGTGTGTGAGATGGAAATCTCAGCACAGATCCCGACAAAGTGCCAGGGCCGCAGGGCAGCGGGCAGCCCCATTGCTGCAACGAGAGCCAAGAGCAAGTACCAACTAGCTAGAGTTGGTTTCCAACAAAATGAAAACACAGCTTTTTCCCCTAAACTGCTGGAGCTGGGTAAAGGTTATTTCTGGAATCCCACAGAAAGAATCAACTGTGTGTTAGACCTTCAGAAATCACCCAATAGTCATTGTAATGCAGTGGGGTGTTGATGTATCACTTCCAAGTTTTCTGCTAAGGGATCAGCTTGGGAAGAATGAAAGAGCTTTTCTGAATAACTTTGCCCAGATGTTTCTTTCTGGGGATGCCCCTACTGGGCTGGGTGAGTTGAATGTCAGAAGCCGATTTGGTGGTTGGATTCCATAGGGAGAGGAATCAAGTTATTGCAACTTTATATGCATTCAGATGAAAGTAGGTAATAATAATGGCTTACTGTAAAATGAAAACAACACTAATGATTGTATTCATTAGCAAAATGATATTTGCTGGACTAGCACTAGCAGTTATCGAATTGCACGCAATAATAGGAATGTGAAATTAATTTCATTGAAGGAATTGAAGAATGATTTATTTACAGTGAATATCCATTCTCTGTGAAACTTCACTGACTCCATTAAAAAATATATAGGTGTATCCTCCTTAGAATGTGCAACTCAAAACTAAAAGTTCAAAATCTCGTTATTTTATGTTTGTGTTAAAGCATACTTTAAAAAAAATCTCCACCACAGTGCCAATTCATGTGAGGACGTCTTGCAAAAATATGGGATGTGACAGTTTAGGTTCTGTGACGTTACTTTGCTTTGATTAGTCCAGTAGCAGAATGCAGTCATTTTTATGTTGCTGGGATGTAATTGACAGAAAGCGAGCAAGTCCTGAGGGCAGCACAATGGGTTTTTGTATCATCATAAACTCGATCGAGATACAGAACATTCTAGAACTCCAAGAAAATTCCCACTCCTCTCAGCCAATACCTACACTCCAAGGAACCACTATTCTGAATTCAACAGCCAGATCCGTTTGCCTAAGTTTAGGCTTCATGGAATTATACTGTGTTTAGCATCTTATCTCCAGCTCCTTCCCTCAACACAACATTTTTGAGATTTGGACACACACCATGTATCAGTAGTTCATTAATTTTTATTGTCTAATTTCAGTCTTTATATCTTTTGCATGAGACTGACTCTGACTAATTGCCAAGGAGAAACTGACACTGAACTTGGTCCACCTCTAATAAGATCTGAGGCAGAAGAGCAGAGGGTGGAAAGTTAGGAGACGTCACGCACCTGGGGGCAGGGACCGGAGCTAAGTCTCTTGGCTGCTCTGATCTTGGATGCCTGTCTATAAACGACCACCAAGGATACTGACCCAACAGCTTTGCAAGGTCCAGAGGCAGATGAACTGTGAAGGGGCCCTGGGGGCAGCCAGAGACGCTCTGAGAACACAGCATCAGGCAGCGTGTCACCTGGGCCCTCTGGTTTCCAGGCCCCTCAATTACGTCCCACACCTTATTCATCATGCTTTTAAAAGCCAACTGTATGGCAGAAACCAATATAACATTGTAAAGCAATCATCCTCCAATTAAAAATAAATTTAAAAATAGAAGAAAAATTAAAAAATAAAATTAATTCTCAAAGTTAAAAAAATAAACAACAGTTCTGGCCTCTGGTTGCAAATTTTAACTTTCATTTCTTGCTACAAACACACGATTTTCAGCCTCCTAGTTTTGACATGCCGCACATACACGCGAAGAGACCCCCCTGCCCCTTTCATTGATGTAGTTCTCCATCTCCTCAAAGAGCTTATTATTTTACAGAAGTTCTCTTGGGGGCATGAGCTGCAGCAGCCCTCTCTTCTGTATTTATTTATTAATTAGCTGGCTGAGTGGGAAATCGCACCCTTTTCTTATTCATTGTTTTTTAAGGATTTGAGCTGATTATCTAAATAAACAGTGCTCTTAAAATTCTCCCTCAAGTAGAATTGCTAATCCCACCTTATATTTTTGCTAAAATAGTATAAGATTCATTCCCCCTGAATAGTCTCTCTTGTTCATTTCACCTTTTCAAGGACTGGCCAAGTCTGGGTCTGGATTAAATACCAAGTCCAATCTCATACCTTCAAGCGTCCCAGAGGGACATGCAAGAAATAAAGCCTGCTTGCTCCATGGTGAATAGGTGCTCACAGTTTTAAAGAATTGTCCTTCAAGTATTAGCTGCATTCCAAAGCTGCTTTTAAGACAGAAAATAAAATTAAACGTCTACCTGGTAAGTTAAAATCTTGAAGGCAAAATTTATTGAACACGAGTTTCTCAAAGTTTTCTCCCAGAAAACTGGAAGAGGTTACAGTGGTGAAATACACACGTAAGTGTGTGCTCAGTCGCATCCGACTCTTTGTGACCCTGTGGACTGTAACCCGCCAGGCTCCTCTGTCCGTGGAATTTCCCAGGCAAGAATACTAGAGTGGGTTGTCATTTTCTTCTCAAGGGTATCTTCCTGACCCAGGGATCGAACCTGTGTCTCTTGCCTCTCCTGCACAGGCAGGTAGATTCTTCACCACTGAGTCATCTGGGAAGCCCAGTGAAATATCACATCTACCATCAAAATAAAGCAATGCTACTTACACTAGCGCCACCTAGGAAGCGCTTTTGATATACCTTCTGAAGTTGTTCAGTCGTGTCCTACTCTTGGCGACCCCATGGACTGTAGCCTACCAGGCTCCTCTGTCCATGGGTTTCTCCAGGCAATAGTACTGGAGTGGATTGCCATTCCCTTCTCCAGGGGATCTTCGCGACCCGGGGATCGAACCTGGGTCTCCCGCATTGTAGACAGATGCTTTACCGTCTGAGCCTACAATGCAGGAGATCTGGGTTCGATCCCTGGGTCGGGAAGATCCCCCGGAGCAGGGAATGGCCACCCACTCCAGTATTCTTGCCTGGAGAATGCCATGGACTGAGGAGCCTGGCTGTCTACAGTCCATGGGGTTGCAAAGAGTCTGACATGACTGCCTGACCGACACTTTCACATTTTATCTTTTATGTTAATCTATATATCTATAGTTTCTTATAATTCATACTATATTTTACAAATTGTAAACTCCTTTCACTATAGTATCCCATTTAATCAATTTTGCTTTATGAAAGGTAAAATGTCCAAAATATTCAAAGAACTTTTAAAGCTCACAATAAAAATTAAACAACTGAATTAATAAATAGATCAAAAACCTAATCTGCTACTCTTATATTGGTCTGTCAATTGTTTCAGGGGGTTTGCCTTGTGCATTCCTCCCTTGATGTTAGTCAATACCAGCATGGTGAGAACATTCTCTGGCTAAGGATGTATGGTATGGCCAGTTTGGTGTTTTATAAAGAATTGTCCTTCAAGTATTAGCTGCATTCCAAAGCTGCTTTTAAGACAGAAAATAAAATTAAACGTCTACCTGGTAAGTTAAAAATCTTGAAGGCAAAATTTATTGAACACGAGTTTCTCAAAGTTTTCTCCCAGAAAACTGGAAGAGGTTACAGTGGTGAAATACACACGTAAGTGTGTGCTCAGTCGCATCCGACTCTTTGTGACCCTGTGGACTGTAACCCGCCAGGCTCCTCTGTCCGTGGAATTTCCCAGGCAAGAATACTAGAGTGGGTTGTCATTTTCTTCTCAAGGGTATCTTCCTGACCCAGGGATCGAACCTGTGTCTCTTGCCTCTCCTGCACAGGCAGGTAGATTCTTCACCACTGAGTCATCTGGGAAGCCCAGTGAAATATCACATCTACCATCAAAATAAAGCAATGCTACTTACACTAGCGCCACCTAGGAAGCGCTTTTGATATACCTTCTGAAGTTGTTCAGTCGTGTCCTACTCTTGGCGACCCCATGGACTGTAGCCTACCAGGCTCCTCTGTCCATGGGTTTCTCCAGGCAATAGTACTGGAGTGGATTGCCATTCCCTTCTCCAGGGGATCTTCGCGACCCGGGGATCGAACCTGGGTCTCCCGCATTGTAGACAGATGCTTTACCGTCTGAGCCTACAATGCAGGAGATCTGGGTTCGATCCCTGGGTCGGGAAGATCCCCCGGAGAAGGGAATGGCAATCCACTCCAGTACTATTGCCTGGAGAAACCCATGGACAGAGGAGCCTGGTAGGCTACAGTCCATGGGGTTGCAAAGAGTTGAATACAACTGAGCGACTTCACTTTTCACTATTTATAAAATCAAAGGGAGAAGAAGAGCTACCATCCAAAATGAGACCATATGTGTTTGCTACAGAGAAGCAGTGCAGGTCTGCCTCGCAAATATTGGACGATTTCTCTTGAAAGACATCCTTTGGCAAAGCTCTGAGTACAGACAGCAGCTAGGAGCCAGCAGGTGCCTGGAATTGGATGACGGGAGGCACCATCCCCAGACGGCGTGGGCAGACACTGGGGTGCGTGGCCCCCACAGGGCAGGGCCTGACAGAGGAGGGAGCAGGCGTGGCCCCACCTCCTCTCACCCGCCCTGCGACCCAGCAGATGAGGCAGAGCCCAGGTGAGACCCCGTCTGCCGTTGCTCTTTCCTGCCTCCGGGGACTCTTAGGGTGGGTTCTGCCTGCTGTAGATGCTATCACACAAGTCACCAGGGAAGACAAGGAGTTTGGACGCCCCAGGGCCTGCGAATAAATAAACCGTGCATTTATATTTATTAATTAGGATGAAAATCTGCTGAAATGACCTCATGACACTGGATGCAGTCGCCTGTTAGCAAGGAAATGATGAGGAACGGCTGTGTTCTGACCGATCCCAAACCGTAATGCTCATTGCTCAGCTGTGCTCTACTCTCTGCGACCCCAGGGACTGCAGCCCACCAGGTTCCTATGTCCATGGGATTCTCCAGGCAAGAATACTGGAGCGGGTATCTATTCCTTTCTCCAGAGGATCTCTCTAACCCAGGGATCAAACCCAGGTCCCCTGCTTTGCTGGCAGTTCTTTATCGCTGAGCCATCCAGGAAGCTGATAACCTGATGATCCTCTAACAAGTCCACACAGAGAGCCTGAATCCTGAGGCCTGACTTCCTTAAGAACCAAAGTCATCGTCAATCCCCAGCCAAGTTGAGGGTCAGAAGAGGTGGCCCAAGTGTCTCTGTCACATGCAGCGAGGTCTCCCCCTTCTATACTCTGCACGGCCAAGCCCACAAGCCCGGAGGTTTCCTGTTCGGAACACGAAGGCTCCCAGTGCCAGGCTCTGCTGTCTCCCCGTCCTCCTGGGTGTCGCAAGCGCCATTCTAGAAGCCATCGCTGAGAACTGATTTCTGAGACTCCCCATCAACGCGCTGCTTTCATCTGCTGCAGCAACAGGAAAATTCACCCAGCGAAATGAGAGCCACTGGCCTGACTCTCCCCCCGCAGTCCAGCCCTAGCCCCATCTTTCCGAGACCTGGCTACATCGTTCTGCTCTTGTTGGCTGGATCCGCCAGTACATGTCTGCATTTCTAGGTTAGAGCTGGGAACCTGAGCAAACGTCCAGCTTCTGGAAGTTTGCCTTTGATAACGTGCCCAGCCTGGCCAGAGGAGGAGATTCTGGGGTAATCACTAAAGCCTGTTTTCATGCAGCACAAGATTCAAGTCCAGAGTTGGGCTTCCACGATCAGATGCCTGCCCCAGCAGCACCAAAGCTGCAAGCGTGTAGTAACCTCTGGGTCAATCCTGAAATGCCAAGGCAGTCTTGCCCCCAGATAGCTGCATTCACCAGGCATTTCCATCGAGCTGCAGGTGCTGATTTTACCCTTTAATACAGCACATGGATAACAGAGGCATAAAAGCACAATCTTAGGAAGGAGTGGATCACACTGATGACTGAGAAACAGTTCCATTTCTCCTGAAATGCTGAATCTCTAAATGCAAAAGGAATAGGCTTGTGTAACTTTCTCTGCCCTCACAAAGTTACACAACACAGTTAAAAGACCGTAAGATTTTAACGGAAAACAAGTCAGGAACTGTTACAAGAATCCTGTATTGGGAGCTGCGACCCCGGACGCACCCCCAGCCTCACCCAGGCCTCTGTTCCGAGGAGGCTTTTGGGGCGACCCTCTCCCCGGGCCCCGCAGGCTGCTGTCACTTCCCCTTTGTTCCTGTTGTCACTAACTTTGCTTAATGGCCCTGTTCTCTGGGACTTACATTTCTCCAGCAGAGAAGCAGGCCTGGCTCTCCGAGGCTGGAGTTGGGGGAATTTGCTCTCTGGCCGAGACCCCGGGGTGTGGGGGCAGGGCCGCGCGTGCTGTGATGGGACCGCATGTTCTGTACGTTTTTTTTCTAAATGGATGTTCAGTATTTTAAGTGGCACACCAGTGACTCTGGGGTACGCTTATCCAGTTCACTCCATCAGCTTCAATAAATGCCAAATTAAAGAGAGAGGAAAAAAAAGAGGAAGAAGGAAATAGCATTTGCCTGTGTGTGTGTGAGAGAGAGAAGAAGAGAGTTCAGACTTCTGAATGGAAAACAAAAGGCATCAACGGTCAGGGCTGGAGGAAGCGCCTCTGAAGAGAAAGGCCAGGTACACTATGGCTAAATGCTGGCCTTTAGCCGCCTCCAGCCACTGACGCCCCAGGAAGGGGCTTCTCCCCTCCTGCCCTTGGCTTTGCCTTCATATTTTCTGTGCGTTTTTGGTGAGCAGAGTGACAACCCAGGGCTTACCATCCTACTCTGAAATCCTGCCGCTGTACGGGACGCGGGAAGAGGACTTTGCAGAGGTGGTGAAGTGGCCGATGTTGCGATGAGGGTTAATTCTGGATAACCTGGGTGGGCCCAGTGTAATCACAAGCATCCTCACAAAGCAAAAGAGGCCGGAGGGTCAGGGCAAGATATATGAGGACTGAAGCACAGGATGGAGTGACGTGGGGCCACCCGCCAAGGAATGCAAGCAGCTTCTAGAAGCTGAAAAAGGCAATGGAAAGGACTCTACCTGGAAGCTTCCGGAAGGAATGTTGCCCAGCCCACACTTGGGCTTAAGCCCTGTGAAACTGATCTCAAATTCTGACCTTCAGAATGGTAGGAGAGCATTTGTGTGCTGCTTTAAGCCTGTAGACGATATTAAAGAATATTCTAGAAGTCCAGGGAACGTCTCACCTTGGCTTGGAGAAAACAAACCCATAGGCGTGAATAAGAGACTGATTGGAAAGGAGACCCAGCAACAGAAGCGTGATCCCAGTTCTCAAAACCAAAGCCCACAGGTGGAGACATGGCTCAGGGTTTGCCTTGGGGGAGGGTAGGGGATGGGCTCAGCTCTGCTCCTCGGACACACAGGGTTCCCTCCCGCCCCGTGCCCCCAGGAGCACCCCAGCTGCAGCAGACACACCCAGCCCATCCTTTCTCCACCCTGCACAGGCTTGGAAGTCCCACCGCCCTCAGTGATAGAGGCGGGTCCAGATCCCAGAAATGTCCTGATGCCCGGGGCTGCCTGGATTCCATGGGCAATTCAGATCTTTCAAACGTTTCTAAATGGAATCTATGAGCAGGGTGGGCTTCCCCACAACCAAGGCCAAACCAGCTCTTGTCTGCCCACGTTTTCAGAGGAAATCTGCCCTCCCCCACCCCCCATCAGGAGGGAAGAGAGGAAGGGTCAGTTCATGAAGTTCATCACGCGGGGGGCCCTCTCGCGAATTTAAGACATGAGTCGGGATCGGCACACAGGACGGACCAGCCAGGCCGGCCGGCTGCATCCACCAGGCATCGCTTCCCACTGAGAGCTGGAAGCAGACGGGAGAGAAGGGTGAGAACAGGCTGTTGGTTGTTTCTGGGACCCAGCACATACACTGTTGCTCTGCTCAGTTAGAGCAGTTCTGAGACACCTCGAAGGGAAGTGAAGTGTTAGTCGCTCAGTTGTATCTGACTCTTTGCCATCCCATGAACTGTAGCCTGCCAGGCTCCTCTATCTATGGAATCCTCCAGGCAAGAATACTGGAGGGGGTTGCCATTCCCACGGCCGGCTGCATCCACCAGGCATCGCTTCCCACTGAGAGCTGGAAGCAGACGGGAGAGAAGGGTGAGAACAGGCTGTTGGTTGTTTCTGGGACCCAGCACATACACTGTTGCTCTGCTCAGTTAGAGCAGTTCTGAGACACCTCGAAGGGAAGTGAAGTGTTAGTCGCTCAGTTGTATCTGACTCTTTGCCATCCCATGAACTGTAGCCTGCCAGGCTCCTCTATCTATGGAATCCTCCAGGCAAGAATACTGGAGGGGGTTGCCATTCCCTTCTCCAGGGGATCTTCCCGACCCAGAGATTGATCCAGGTCTCCTGCATTGCAGGCAGATTCTTTACCCTCTGAACCACAAGGGAGGCTCTCTAACAACCCTGCACGCTCTATTCCACCGTGTCTTCGTTTTCTCTCCACAAGCCTCGGGACCATTTCTTGGTGTTGGCCTCCATAACGCCTGCTCTCCCCACAGCTCTTCTGATGGAGGCTCCTGGGATTGCCTATTCCTCCACGATCTGTCTGAAGCACAGCCAACAGTGTGGGTTTTGCCTCCTACTCTGGAACCCAAGGAGGGTGGGGGCACGATGGCTTCATGCCTGGGCCCTTAGTCGTGTTGCAGTCTAGCTGGGAAGCCCAGGTCCACAGAACAGTGTCCAG